>APFE030960772.1:82019-104351 GCA_000404065.3 Pinus taeda
TGCGGAATAAGACAAATAACTTTCTGTAGCTGAATAGGTGATTATGTGTGCATGCAAGTTATGTATATTTGTTGTTTAACACTTTATATTGGTTTTTTTTAGCATATCATCTTTAGCAAATAAAGACACCAAAATGATAAAGCAGTTCACCCCTTCTAGGCTACATCTGCTGGACCAAGCCTCTCTAACTAGGCTTGTCCTCTTGTATTAAAATTGCTACAAAGGCTAATACAAGAATATGGGTGTCTCAAAGGACAGATCTGATTGTAAATATAAAATCAGAAGATAGGAATTAGCCAAACATGCTCTTTCCCAAACACTAAACAGTGAAATTTGTACCTTATACAGTACTTTCTCCAATTGGCCCTGGTGGCCCTTTAAACTTGCATGGAGAATTTAGAGGTGAATATGACCTCAATTGGTTCTGAAAGCTCTGCCATTAGACTCAGAAGGTCGAAAATAGCAGAAATAGGCTTTTGAATCACCGAAAACAGATGAACATAGCCCCCAAACAGCTCCAACACTGAAATGGCCGTGGTGGCCCTGAAAGCTTCCCTAAAGCTAAACAGTGAGAAGAATGCCTCAGAAGGCAAAACGAGCTATAGAAATGGATTTAGAAGGCTGGAAAACTTCAGGATTGACCTTCGTTCCACATTCACTGGCTGCACAATTCCCAATGCAGCTCCCAAACTGATTTGGCCCTAGTGGCTCTTGGAACTTCCCCGAAGTTAAAACACCTGCAAATGACCTCTGATGGCTGTGAAACCTGTGCCAATGGCTTCAGAAGGTCGAAGAGACCCAAAAAAAAAAAAAAAAAAAATCGTTCAAAACGGACTTTCCCTAGCCAAAGTTATGGCCATTTACTCCCAACTGCCAATTTCACTTGAAAAACTCCAGCTAACTGTAGTGGAGGTCCATATAAGTCCCCCAAATATGGCTGGACCGCCCAAATTTGGTGCTCTGCCAAATCCGCCGCTAACTGCCCGCCGTTTCTGGGTAATGGTCGTATGGAGGCGGTCATGTGAACGGGGCTGGCCCTTGGGGCCTGGCTCGCTTTGGTTTCCCGCCGAAACAGGTTTAAACTTTATAACATGTTCATGCTGCCCATATAATACATCTGATCCTTGTGGCATGTTGGTGAACCTTTGCATTAGTATCAAGCAGGTCACAAGTTCGATTCACATGTTGACCAAACCATGAAAATTTTAACCTATGCCCAAACCTTGCTTGCTGACGTCATCATGATGTCACTTGAGCCACGTATCGACCTCCGGGCCTGCCACGTGGCAGCCTATGATTGGCTGGCCAAAAGGAATATTCCCCAAAATATTCTAAGGAATATTCCTCGAAATATTCCTCGGAATATTCCTCGGAATATTCTAAGGAATATTCCGTATTCTTTTTTTAATATTTTTTAAAAATTCAAATTTCTAATGTTATTAGGCAATTCTTATTTTTGACATAACTTTCTCATACAGCGACCGTTTTTCAAACCGTTTGCGGCGCCAGAATCGGGAGGATGAGAAATTTCCGGTCGTTTAGGTTCCAATCAGTTCTGAGAACTTTCATTTTTGACCATTTTATGACACTTGGTACTGAGCCCCTGATCACACCTCCCAAATGAGAAGGCTTTTGGTCTCCAAAAGGTCACTGAATCTTTGAACTGAACTGTACAGCACTTGAGAAACAGAAATATCCTCTCCCATTTAGCCAAAAGGGCATACTGATACCAAAATTTCCTGCCTTGCCAACTGTCGTCATGGCAACTTTTCGCTGCATAAGCCAAACTCTTGTCGAATCTCGACCGAGCTTGTTCGACAGAAAAACTGAAAGTTTGCAGAAACCAGCAATGAAACTTGCTGATATAGGAGGTGAAATATCCCCCTGAACATGTGGGCTTGCCACTGTCACGATGCTCATCCATGGCACCTCTGCTCCAGAAGAAGAACTGGCTCCCAAATGAGAAGGCTCTTACAAAGATGAATCACTTCATCATTTCTCCTCTTTCAATCTTGGAGATCAAATTAACTTTTTCCAAGTCAATATTACATTACATGCATGGTTAAAAATAAAGTAATCAACCCTTCAAGTTAATCACACATACATGTTTAAGATACAAGGAAATCATCATGATCCCTGTGCTCATGCATATCATTCTCATGCATGCAGTTTATCCTTCAACTTTCTCTTAAGTACAATCATAAGTACAAGATCCTCGATCACATGTACATGTACTTTCAAAGATGAAATGAATATAACTTTCGCTGCGATAGAGTAAGTCTCATACTCAGCTTTCACCTTCATGGCGAAATTTTTGCAACAACATAAAAAAAAACATGCATACATCCAAAGTTTGTATGTACAAAAGGATTATGTCTTACTGTATCAAGAAGTCCATCCACTTCTTACCAAGCCACTTCAATGGCGATTTTTGTTGCAACAGCAGTTCTTCATGTGAATCTTCCACATCGATAATGGAATCCATAGATCCATTTGCGCCAATGTTTTTGTCCTCAAGCTGCATGTGCTTTGGACGACTTGTTGGATGCAAGGTCCAACAATGAGAAACATGATGTCCCTTCTTTTGACAAACTTTGCAACTTTCAAGCACTTTCTGAGAAAGTTTACTTTGCCTCATCTGCTTCATGTGTGCTTTCTTTTTCAACCAGCATCTTGAAGCAACATGGTTAATTCCACCACAAAATGTGCAACAAAACTCCCTCTTTTGCTGCATAGAATGTCCATCCCTTTTGTCTTTGAGAAACGATGAACTAGTAGAGGAGACAACTTTCCTTTCAGACTTTCATCACTATGCTTGTCTTGAAAACTGTTTACATTTGCATGCTCGCCATAAGCGACATGTTTACCCTCTACTTGCTGCAATGATGGCTTAAAACAATTGCAATCATTCTTAAAACAATTTTGGCATATATTCATTTGAGAACTTGGGATAAAGGTTCTTTTAAAATTTGCATCACATGCATTCAAAGATTTGAATTCTTCACCATTAAATTGTTCATATCCAAGACCAACATTCTTGGGTCGCTCCACAACTGAAATAGGTTCAACCATGCCTTGTGCATGCTTGCCCAAACCTTTGCCTTCTTGATAGCCCATCTTAAACATTAATTTGGACCCCATAACTCTTGTATGTTTTTCAAAAGAACCAACACACTTTTCAATTGAGGAAAGTGAAGACAAGTTTGAATGATTTACCTCATCCTCATGCATTTTCTTGGACAAAGCTTCTTGAGCTTGAAGGAGTTGTTTCTCCATGTCATGCAATCTTTGGAGAATTATTTCCTTCTCATATTTCATAGCCAACAATTGTGCATGAAGCTTAACACTTTCTCTTTGATCCTCAATGAGAATCTGCACCATGTCCTTCACCTTCAGGAACTCATTCTTCATGTCATCATTGAAGAATTTTGTGAGGGAGGAACCTTTACTTGTGGAATAAGTTGACATTATGAAAATGGTCAATTAAACAAAAGAAAATTCCCAATAAGAGTTCTCAAAGCTTTCAATCAAATGACAAGCTTTAACCAATTGTCAAACAAAAACCCCTTCTTATTCAAGCAACCTGGTAGCAACAACACTTGCAAGACAGTTAGACGATCTTTGCACAAAAACAATCAAAAGACAACTACACCAGAGATTGACTAAAAGAGCATTTATCTACTCTGCAATTGTATAACAAGAGCATTTTGAAGGCTTCCTGGCTCGTTTCAGGCTCTGTCTATAGCTTATTTGACTGCTTTTGATACAAAGAAACAACAACATAGCTCTGATACCAACTTGATCTGAATTTGAAACTACTTGAAAAAGGTTTGCAAGGTATTCAATTCAGTATTAAACATGTTTAAAACATTCCCATGTCTTACAGTAAAGAAACCAATGAAGTTTTCAGTTGTTCATGAACCATTCAAGCATAGCAGAAATATTTCCTTTGACTGTTTAACACATCAAAATGAATTTTTTCTGCAAAATAAATCAACCATATATGCAAAAGAAGTTGATGAAGCAGTTCACCCCTCCTAGGCTACGTCTGCTGGGTCCAAGGCTCCCAAATGGGTCAGCCCTCGTTTTGATTAATGCTCAAAATGAAATTACAGCTGATTAGAAGTCTCTACAGGTAAAATAGACTGAAAAATTGGATTCATAACACATGAATCCTTCAGGATTGACTGCTGGTTCACCTCCAGTGGATACCTGCAACCTGAAACAGTTCTCACAATACTGGGCCCTAGTGGCTCCTAGAACTTCCACGGCTCCAAAACCTGTGCAAATGACCTCTGATGGAAAAAATACCTGTGCCAATGGCTTCAGAAGGTCGAAGAGACCCAAAATCAAAAAAAAAATCGTCCAAAACAGACTTTCCTAGCCAAAGTTATGGCCATTTAATGGAAACTGCCAGTTTCCCCTAAAAAGACTCCAGCTAACTTTAGTGGAGCTTCGCCAAATCTGGACGCCCGCCAAATTTGGTGCCACCGCCAAAAGTTCCACCAACTGAACTGCAGTTAACTGACGGTAATTGCCGCATGTGACAACGTGGACGGGTATCCTCGGATTTCGTGCCCGGCGGTTAGCCGCTAGCCCCCGGTTCCTGGAGCATGACCATATGGTGGGAGAGGGTTGGCCCCCAAATTTCCCACCTGCGAATATTTAAACTTTATAATGATAATCCTTCGCTCCTTTGACATGCCTGCTCCCCATGGTGAAATGGTAAGGCGTATTAATATTTCAAAAAAGGTCATGTGTTCGAATCTCAACCATTCCACTAATTTTAAACAAAAGCGCCCATACTTGCCTTTGTTAACTTGGGGCCACGTGGCGGCCTCTAGGCTTGCCACGTGGCAGCTTTTGATTCGCTGTTTAGAAAGAATATTCCCTAAAATATTCTAAAGAATATTCTCGGAATATTCTTTTTTTTTTTTGAAAATTCAAAAATTAAGGGTCATTGGGCGATTTTGTTTTCGCCATAACTTTCACATACTCCAACCATTTTTCGAACCGTTTGCGGCACCGGAATCGGGAGGACGAGCTCTATCCGGTCGTTTAGGTTCGAACCAATTCTGAGCACTTTTATTTTTGAGCATTTTTCGACACTTGGGACATGAGCCCCTGATCATGAGATGTGTGAAATTAACAATTTACATAGACAGAAGAGAACTGGAAAGGAAATGAGGCTTAGTGCACAAATAGGAGAATATCACATAGACCAAGTTATTTTAGATCTCGGATTTGAAACTAATGTCTTAACAAAGCAAACATGTGAGTTACTGGGTAAACCAAAGTGGCAATGGTCACCTATTCAACTAAGAATGGTGAATCAACAAAATATTGTCCCTCTAAGAATATTATCAGGCATTATAGTGGACATTTAAAGGGTGCACAATACTATTGATTTTGAAGTGATATAAATTATGGATGAAAATAACCCCTATCCTACATTACTTGGACTCGATTGAGAATTTTCCAACATGGCTATAATCAACTTAAAGAATAGGAAAATTATATTTGAAAGAAACAATATGAGATTGATCATTCCCTTCGATCCATCAGAAGGAGCAAGGTATATTTAACTAGTTAAATAAGACTATAGTGCAGCTGATATAGATAACATCTATCATATGGTAGAAAAAGAACAAACCTGTGATAACCCTACTAAAGGAAAGTTTAGTTGGGACCATGACAATTCGTGTGCTTTAGATTCGTAAGAGGAATTGAAAAACTGGAAAAACATGTTACATGAAGTATCTACGAGGCAGTGTGCAAGAGTTACTAAAGCAGTTCATTGTATGAAAACTGAGGTATGTGACTTACCTTTTATGATGGTTTGGGTAATATAAATGATTTTCTTGAAGAATATGAAGAACAGGTACCAGAGTGTCAAATATTTTTAGCTATAGATATAGCCCTAAGAGCTACTCCTACTAGATGGTGGGGTGCACATAAGAAGAATATAAGAACTTGGCAAGAATGTTGAAGGTTGATATGGATAAGGTTTGGTCATGTAGAAATAGAGTTGGCAGGTAAATATGATGGTCAAATTGATCCTAGAGAGCACATCCATCTTTGCATGACAACATGGAAGGAGATTGCATGAGAAGAATGGGTGCATGGATTCATCCATACATTGGAGACAATTCCTCAAAACTAGTACCAGGAAACAGAACTTCGACATGGTACTGCGAATTGGGCATAGATGGTTGATGGGTTTATATTGACATTTAGTCTCATTTCCATTCTGTTTGTAAGCATATTTCATTATTTGATATTAATGAAAGGAAGTGTTATTTCTGCTACATCTCTGTATTTATGATTATATCTGTAATTTATTGCATTCTTGTTTAAATTCGGATCAGTGGTATCAGAGCGGTCTTCTCTTTCTCTATTTTTATTTGCATCTCCCCAACGATGTCAGGATATAAGGAGTTAAGGCTTGAATTGATCGAACCTTTACAAGACCAGCCTTGTAAATCCTGACGAACCTCCCATGGGGGAAGAAAAGAAAGACGAGGGAGCAAGAGATCCTATCAAAATATTGCTCGAGGAGGCCCTCGAGAAACAAAGGAATGCAATGATGGATAACTTTGCCCAGATCCTTCAACGGTTTCCCACCAGCGACACATCCACATCCAACAACCACTCTGGAGGCTCCACACCTTTTAAAGTACAAGTAAACTTTGACACTCCCATATTTGAGGGCCAAATAGATGCAGACGTCATAGAAAAATGGTTGAATCTACTAGAAGGGTATTTTTTTATTCATGATTTTTCCAGCCAAGAAAATATTACTTTTTCTCTTTTCAAAGTCACCCCCCACATTAAGGACTGGTGGGAAACTTATTGTGAGCAGAAGGATGAAAGCACAACCTCACTATTTTCAGCCACTCCCACTTGGAATTCATTCTGGGACACCTTCAAGGATCAGTACTACCCTGTTGAGAGCTACGAGGACAAATACATAAAGTGGACCATGCTACAGAAGGGAAGGGACCAAGAAGTGTCGGAGTTTACCAATGTTTCTCATACCCTTCGCACAAATTTGGGTATCAAGGATTCTGAGAAACATTTCGTACTCAAGTACCACAGTTGCCTACATAGATACATCCAAGACGAGATGGAGTTCTTGGACATCTCCTTGCTTGGCACGACGTACTGATACACTGTCATGATTGAGCAAGATTTTAAATAGAAGAAGTGATGCTTTGGATCTGTGAATCCGAAGTAAGGGAAAGGTGCCCCCAAACCACATAATAAAGGAAAAATCCAAGGAGGGATGGCCCAAGACTTGCTAAGGCCACAAGCAAAGGACAACATTAAGAAGCCAAAGAAGGACATGAGAAAGTGGTGTGAGTTCCATAAGAGTTCCACCCACAACACAAGTGAGTGTTGGATCAAGAAGTCACTGGTGGCCGAGCTGAAGGCTTCAAAATCATATGCATGTTCCAACTCTGAGTCAAAACACGACAAGGGGAATGACAAAGGGAAGCAAATTATTGATGTGGAGCCCAACACCATCGTTGCCACCATAAAGATCCATAAGGAAGAACCCGAAGATCCAGACGAGAAGGTGTGTCTCTTCCACTACCAAATGTGGGTAAAGGGTTCCCCACTATAGCTCATTATCGACAGTGGGAGTGGAAAGAGCCTCATTGTAGCAGAGGTTGTGAAGCAGCTGGGCTTACCCACCATAGCACACCCACAACCATACACCATCGGGTGGCTTCACCAAGGATAGGATCTGTGCGTGAGCCAATAATGTCATCTTCCATATAGCATCAAGCCCTTCATGAATGAGGTATTATGTGACATTGCTCGCCTTCATGTTTCTGATGTATTATTAGGCCAACCATACTTGTGGAAGTGACATGTTTTATATGAGTCAAGGCCTCACGTTGTTATTGTTACATTGGGAAATAAGTTACACAGGATACTGGAGGTAGCACCGCCTACTGACATCTCTCTATTTATTGCGAAACAATGTGGTAAGCTCATTTCAAAAACCGGGAAATTTGTTTTCCTAATGATACACCCTTATGGAAAGAAGAAGATGGTGGCCATGACCTACAGACAAGGCCCCTCTACATGACAACAACAGATGGACAAGTTCATGGAGGAGTAAGAGGACATCTTTACCTCCCCTGCAGGGGTGCCTCTGCACTGTCAGGTCAAGCACTCCATCAATCTAATCCCAGATGCATCGTTACCTAATGGACCAATCTATCAATGCTCCATTCTGGAGAACGATGAAATCAAGAGTTAAATTCAGGAGCTTCTACAGAAAGGTCACATTCGTCCAAGGTCATCGCCTTGTGGGAGCTCGATCGTGTTGGTACAAAAGAAGGATGGGATTTGGAGACTCTAAATTGACTATCGAGTGTTGAACAAGATCATTTTCTAGAATAGGTACCCGATCCCACGGATTGATGACCTTCTCAACCAACTCAAGGGGGGGAAATATTTCAACAAGATCGACTTGAAGTCCGAATATCACCAAGTACCAATCGAACCCTCCGATGTGTGGAAGACTTCCTTCAAAGCCAAGGAGGGCATTTTTGAATGGTTGGTTATGCCTTTCGGGTTGACGAATGCTCCTACAACCTTCATGTGGCTGATGGATGACATATTGCGGCCATTTACCAACTCATTTGTAGTGGTATACTTGGATGACATCCTGATCTTCAGCTAGAGTTGGGAAGAGCACCTCCACCACATCTGACAGCTTCTCCAAACACTACGGCAACACAAGTTGTGTGCCAATTTGGAGAAATGCACTTTTGGCATGACCCAAGTTCAGTATCTGGGATACATTATTGATGAATGGGGGGTGCATGTGGATCTAGCCAAGATCCAAGTCATTTAGGATTGGCTAGCCTTAACCACTCTGACAAACCTCAACACCTCTCTCGGTCTTGCCAATTTCTATCACAGGTTTGTGTTAGGGTTCTCTCATACCACTTGACCATTGAGTCAAGTCACCAAAGGAGGAGCAAAAGAAAAAGTATTTTGGTATGAATCTCAACAGAAGGCATTCACAAAGTTGAAACATCGCCTCTACTTTGCACCTGTTCTCACATTACCAGACTTGAAACAACCATTTGAGATCAAGATAGATGCCTCTGACTATGCTATAAGGGCAGTCCTTACTTGATAGGGGCATCTAGTGTCATATCACAGTGAAACACTTTCAGACACAATCTGGAAGTATCCCAGATATGAAAAAGAGATGTATTCCATTGTGCAAGCCTTTCGAGAATGGAAGCATTACATTTTGGGGAAGGAAATGGTCATCCACATAGACCACCAACCCCTGCAGTTCATACAGATGTAAGGGAATTTGTAGAATGATCATCATCAGAAGTGGTCCACATACCTACAACAGTGCGATTTGAATATCAATTACAAGAAGAGCATCACAAATAATGTTGCAGAATGCCTCAACTGACCACCAATCTGGCATTAACCACCGTGCTCAACTCTTGTGTGCATGAGACTTCTGATTGGCCACTTCTCTACAAAAGCAACCCAGAATTTAGTGACACATAACATGTGCTCTTGGAGGATCAGCAAGTTCCAGCTTTTCACCTCCAGGATGCTCTATTATGCCACTTGGGACACCTTTGTGTTCCTTCAAGCGATCATGTGAATATGATTTAGGAAGCACACTATAGTTGGGCCGTTGGGAATTTCGGGGTCGAGAAAATGGTGGCAATACTATAGATGTATTTATATTAGCCGAATATTTGACATGATGTCGAGAAGTACATCAGATCCCGCACTACTTGCGCCATTGCCAAACTAACCATAAAAAATCAAGGTCTCTATACTCCGCTACCTACCCCTAGTCCACCTTGGGAATCCATCTCCATCGATTACACATAAGGCCTTCCTTCTACTAAGCATGGCAACGACTGTGTTTTTGTGGTCGTCGACAAATTCTTGAAGATGGCCATTACGACGACCTGCAAGAAGAGTATCATGGCATAAACCACAGCTAAACTCTTCTTTGAACGAGTGTGGGTACACTTTGGGATCCCACAGTATATCATCTCAGATCGGGATAAAAAGTTCCTCAGTACATTTTGGTCCAGGCTATGGTCGATGTTGGACACGAAGCTCACTAGTTCCATCCTCAAACTGATGGCCAAATAGAGGTCGTCAATAGGATGATCGTACACATTCTATGCATGTACAACTCAAAGCATCCATGCACATGGGATGATATCCTCCTCTATGTCTAGCACAGTTACAATTGGGCTCTCCACAACTCGATTGGCCACAACCATTTTTAGGTGGGCTTGGGATTCCAACCACTATGTCCCATTGATGTGGCCATACCATTTTCAGCGACATAGGAAGATAATACTTTTGAGCTCAGCATTCCCCCATTCCTTGGCATGCACCCATTGTTCAATGTGGATCGCCTTCGGCCATACTTTCCACCATTATTGGATGCATCCAACATTGCAGAACATATCACACCAATAGAGTTAAATCCAGGCTGCATGGAAGAAGCTACAACTAATCGGGTCATGGACACACAGATCAGTAACACTCACTAGCAAAAGATCCAACTGTATCAAGTTTTCAAAGCCATCCAACTCCTGCACGAAAGAAAATGTCTCACAAGGGACCAAGTTCAACAAAATTTTCCTCATCTCATGGAGCAACTCAACGCAATGGAGACAATTGCTTCCTAAGGGGGGAGGAATTATCCAGGTGGATATTTTTGGCCACCCACCTATTCCACTTGGAATCCCACAATTGTTTCTTTCAATTTTTCAATTTCCTTAAGTGTAGCACAATTTACTATTTTTTGGCATTTTTTCAGGTCCTAAACTTCTGGAGCCATTTTGAGGCCCTAAATGACATTTTTTAGTAATGTTCCTTTGGGTTATTTCATTAAAATTGTGTTTTTAGGTGTATTCCTCGGAGATATCTTTCCAACGAAGTATCATGCGCGTCAAATGGAGATAATATGACCAAGTTACGACCCCGGGAATTTGGTTTCCCAAATAACCCCAACGGGGCCCATAAACGTCTGGTGTTACATCTCCTCGAGTTAGGGTTTTGGTTGTTTAGGGTTTTCTCTTATTGTTCAATAATAAAAATTCCCTTGAGCCTCATTGTAACTTAGTTTAGAGGCATGTAGCTGCCACATCTCTTCTAAGAGATAAGCTACCATAGCCCGAGCTAGTCTCACTTCCATTCTGTTTGTACGCATATTTCATTATTTGATATTAATGAAAGGAAGTGTTATTTTTGTTGCATCTCTGTATTTATGGTTATATCTGTAATTTGTTTCATTCCTGTTTTAATTCATATCAGGTATTGGCACAACCTGGTGTAGGATAAATGGATCACCCTATAAATTTTGCAAGTAGGAAATTGTCTAAAGAAGATAATAAGTATACAACTACAAAAAGGGAAGGATTGGCTATGGTATATGTTTTATAGAAGTTTAGACATTATTTGTTGGGATCAGATTTCAAGATGCTCACAAGTCACTCTGCACTAAATTATTTGGTCAATAACCCTATCGTAGGAGGAAAAATTTGTATATGGCTATTATTATTTCAGGAGTATGACTTTGAAGTTGTTGTTAAGCTAGGAAAAAGGACTGGTGCGAGGTTTATAATCACTACGATCGATAATTTGACAAGGTGGGTTGAAGCACAACTAGTGAAGGATTGCAGCACATAAACTACTATAGAGTTCATATTTGAATACATATTATCCATATTTGGGTGTCCAAAGATATTGATAAGTGACCAAGGCTCACATTTCTTGAATAAGACCATTGAAGCATTAACTAAGGAATTTCAATTTTACCATCAAAATAGCATTCCTTATCATCCTCGGGCAAATGGAACTATGGAAGAATTCAATAAAATGTTTAAGAATGCACTAACCAAGGTATGTAATGTAAACAAGGATCACTGGAATCTTAGGATTCTAGCAGTGTTATGGGTTTACAGGACTACATGCAAAAAGTTGACAGGTCAGAAACCCTTTAGGTTGGTTTATGGGCAAGAAGTTGTGATGCCCATGGAATACATTGCCCCTAGCCTAAGAATTTCAGCTTTTATAAATATGGGAGACCCCGACATAATGGAAGAAAGGATGTCGCAGTTACTTTCTCTGGAAGAAGACAAGTTTATAGCAGGATTTCATCAACAAGTACAAAAAGCGAGAGAAAAGGCTTGGCATGATAGGAACATTAAACAAAAGAAGTTTAAGGTAGGAGACCTTGTTCTCCTCTATGACAATAATTTTGTGAAATTTCCAGGGAAATTCAAAACATACTGGTTAGGCCCATATGTTATTAAGTATATTACTGATGGAGGCGCACTATAGTTAGCGAACTTAAATGGAGAATTAATTCAGGGAAAAGTAAATGGAAGTAGGTTGAAGTTGTATAGGGACAACCCTACCCCTATAGCTTCGCCCTAAAGAAGAAAGAAGGAAAGTGTTAGTGCCACATGCAGTTGAAAGTGGGAACTGACTATAAACTATGTTGTAGAGAGAACTTCGACGAAGAAATTACTTTGCTATAATCGGGAATATGTCGAAGTTCATAGGAAGCTGCGACGTAAGATAGAGGTGCGCTACAATAGGGAACATGTCGAAGTTCACCGGAAAAGTAAAAATATGACCGTTAAAAGGGAAAATACACGAGCAAAGTTGTATTTAAGATGATAGATTTGTAGAATTTAAGGATAGATATGCATTTAATAACGAAATTTGAACAAAATCGAGACAAAATCAAATCTAATGTTGAGGTTCAAAGGTCAAAATTTCTATAAATAACCGACTCCTGCTTAGATTAAGAACTTTCCTGAATCAAGAACTCGAATGATAAATAGTGCGAAGAAGTTTCAAGAGACTTCGTTGTGTATGTCATCTGAGCGATCTTGGGAGGAGATTGTGTGAAATATTTGTGAGAATAGATTGTATGGAGTCATGGAAGTCGCTGGTATGTCTACACTAGCAGTTGAAACATCCATAGAAGCATCACCCACAGTAGCACAATCGTTGCCACAAAAACAACGGAAATCCCCAAGGAAGAAGCAAACCAAAGAAGATAGAACTAATAAAAAGCAAGACAAGAAGCCTGCCAAACCTCAGAAGCAACCTGAGTAGGTCAATAGTGGTGAAGACGAAGCAGAGGAAATACAAGCGGAGGAAGGTGGCATAGTTTTCATCTCGCCTCTGCCCTCATACATCCCGCTGAGGAAGCCAAGTGCCAAATCAATAAGGGGTTCCAAAGACGTGAAGTATGGGACATGGACACCACTATTGCTGGAAGTTGTGTCATTTTCAAGAAAGATTTTAGGGAAAACTCCGCAACTCAAATTTACAGATTATGATTTTAATGACTGCAAGAAGTACCCTCAATTCACACTATACCAGTACTTGAAGCAGTTTCATTACCCAGAGAGTGGAGTTACGAGATTGGAACCACAACAGTAGGCGAATGGGTTGGCACAGTCAAGACTACTCAATATGTTGAATGTTCCACACTTCGGCAGAAGTTTAGCAAACACAACGTGTGTGCAAAAAATGTTTGTATTAATACATGACAGAAACCTGTGGACGGGGAATAAGATCCCCATAGACCAAATGTTGATCTAGAGGATCACAAGATTACCATACCAAGGGTGAAACCTCATGGAGGAGTTTGTGGGAAAGGATCAGGATCACACTTTGGCTGACAATATGAAGAAGAAGTACGACTATTCAAAGGAAAAAGGGGCTACAACATAAACTCGATCTATGACCAAGAAGTCCACTTCATCGCACACATTTTGGCTAGAAATATTATGAGGAAGTGTCATTCAAATGAAGTTCCTGCGTCAATGGTGTCTTTAGCCACGTAGTGCGCAAATGGAGTCCAATATAACTGGGTTGGATACTTATGCAAGGAATTCCTAGATGACTATGGCAAGGTCCAGGAGAAAGGTATATATTTCCACTACACTTGGTTAATTTTGATCATTGCTATGTAGCGTGGAAAGAGCCAGAGGACACACAATTCCATTCATTGCCTTTAGATGTATGTGAGGTCACAAGGTATGCTTTGTAGTGGCATTCCACTCAAGCATCCCGAGCGCAGGAGAATAAAATATTTTTCATATTATATCAAATGTATCTACACATGTTAGTAAACTAGCATCCGCACCTTTCGTTGATTTTTCACAAACAATATAGCCCTATGGCGAGGTTCAAGGCAGATTTTCATAAATTGTACATACAAGCACACAGAGACACGAAGAAGAAATGGCATGCATTTACATATATGGTCCAAGAGGATGATTTAGTAGAATTAGTACAGACATGTCCCACATAATGGATGACTCTGCTAAAGGAAACAAGAGACATCGCGACATAAGAAGAAGAGTTGTACACTTCGCAGCATGGCGAAGCTAGTGGAAAAGACAAGGAGTGGGAATTAGAGGAAGAGGAAGAGGAATAAGAACACCACAAAGAAGAAAATCATGATTAATAACACCATGAGGAGGACCCTCAAGGAGGCGAGGATGTGAATAAGGAGACATAAAAGGAAGAAGCAGAGAAAACTATCGCGGAGAAAAGAAAGATCCAAGGCAAAGCTACCACTAAGCCTCAAAAAGAAGCATAAGGCATATCAATCAAAAGAAATCACAGCAATGGTTCTCACTGAGGATGACCTGGATCAAATCAGAGACAAGTTTTAAGAGATAATAGAGGAATCCTATAATAGTGTGGAAGATCACTATGGCGAGCTTATCATAGGTGTGCAAGAGAGGATTGTGGAGTTCAATATTTTGGCATTATTAGGTATAAAACCTGCACAAATAGACGAAAGGGTTACAGAAGGAAGGCCAATAGAGCCTAGCCTTGCAATGAGGTTGATACAAATAGCTACAATGCATCTACAATTTCAATCAACAAAAATATAACAACAAGCCAAGGAGTGGATGTGTATCAACATGAACATTGTAACAATGCTGCTACAAAGACTACACAAGCTACATGAGGAAATTATATAAGAACTAAATCTAAGGGAACAAAAAAAATCACATCTTAATATACAGGTGGAAAAGGAATGGGTTTCATTGTGCTAGAAGCTTGAGAAGACAATACAAGAAAAAGAGAAGATAGAAAAAAAGTATCATAAGCTCAAGGATGCAGTGGAAACAACATGTAAGGGAATTCTGGATCTTGATGTCCGCGAAGAAGAGCCAACAGGAGATAAGGTAGTGAAGCTTGGCCTTGCAGTCAAGGAGCAGAAGGATAAAATTGTTGCAATGAAATTCAAGTATGAGATGTAGATAAGTGAGTTGTAAATGAAGTTGCGACCAACTATGCCGCAGCAGGTAAGAGACCAGAGGGAGATTGACCTAAAGACTAGGATGGCTAGCATCTCCACAACATTGGAAGTCTGTGGAAAATTTTTGGATGGAGCATGCAAATTTGGAATTCACTGCATCAAGATCCAAATGTTCAAAAGATGCATGAGGAAATGTAGCAAAAACAACATTAATTGGAGGAGAGTCAAGCAACTGCAAAGACTTTTCCAATCTTGCAGAGGCTCGAAAAAATTAATGAGTCAAAGGAGCTACAAAATAAAATCGAAGAGTTGAAGAAGGAGGAACAAAGTTTGATAGAAAGGACTCAGCCTTGGCAAGATGAGGACCTCCAGCTATCACAAGCAGTGGATGAGAATCTTCAACGTCTTCGACAAAGGGAGACAAATTGGCAAAGACGGTTGCAGAACATGTCACAGAAGCATTATTAGAATAAGTGCGCAACGAAGAAAAGCAAATGGCATAGATTCTACAACAATTCAACCAGACATACAAAAACATTGTAGACAAGATCAAAGGCAAAGAAGTTGAGTGACTCGGAACGAGTCACATGTGAGTGTTGGGCGCAGCCCAACTTGCCAATACTTTTGGCAAGGAATTTGAATTTTATGAGTAGAGTGTGCAATAGAAAGGATGTCGCGGAGTGCAAAGTGGACCACGTAGTAGAGCACAACGAGGACCACACAACAAACTCACTGCACAGTATAGGAGCTTTGCGGTGAATCCCCTTCCTTTTTGTAAAAGCATATAATATTGTAAAAGTTGAATGATTTTGGACCATAGTCCCTTGTATTTTGAAAACCATGGTATTGGGTCCATGGTAATGTAACAATGTAATCCCTCAATGTAATATTTTATATAGGGATGAATAATAAAGAAGGAAGGCATGAATCAATTAGATCCAGATCTATGTTTATGGTTGTATTTTTATGATCTGTACTTCGAAGAAAGGAGCAAGGCTCCGCACCTGAGTGTGTAGAGGCTTGGCTCTGTAGCTTAGTGCGCAGACCATCTACAACTTAGTGTGCAAACCATATGTAACTTAGTGCGCAGAAAACCTACAATTATGTGTGCAGGTTGGTGGGCCCCAGTATTGCAGCAATAATGCTGCAACTCCTGGGACTCCCTTCTTTAATTTTATCAACCCGGTAGTTCGTAACAAACTTGGAAGTGACGGTGTTGTATGCACAAGTACTAGCTCTTGCTGCAGCTGTCACTTGGTCAGCTAGCACAAGTCCACTAGGGGCTTAAACCAACTTCTATGAGCTTTGAGAAGAAGCTTTTTAACTGATGGATGAAAGCTAACTCAAAGGAAGCTAACCTACTTGCAGAAATAAACTGAAAAGCTAAAAAGAAATGTAAACCCTAGCAAACCCTAATTTTACCAGCTAGCCCTACTGATGCAAAAAAGAGGATGCAAGCTATTGAAAGAGATGCCATTGACTTCTAGGAAGGTAAAATGCATGTGTCCAAGTTATCACTATCTAAAGAAAACATCTTTTTGTATTTTTGAATAAGTTGTCAGAATTATCATGCATATGCTTTCACTGTTTTTTATTGTGCAGAGGTGGATTGGCGAAAGGAAATGCTTGCAAGAGGTTTGGAAATTTAGAAGAGGTCCTAAGGGGTCCCTAGCACCCTTCCTGAGAGTTTCATAGTGATAAAATCTTAAGAAATCACTTTCGTGAGCTTCTACAGGAAGTCTGCAAGGGTTCTACAAGATGTTCTGGAATTTCTACAGGATGTTCTGTAATCTTCTATAGGATGTTCCGAAAAGAGGATTTGGAGGGTTGATGGAGGAAAAATGGTGGGAAAGTGGAAATGAAGGTTGGATAGGGGTGTAGGGGAGTTCAAGACTTGGAGGATGGAGTTGAGGAGTGGCGCAGATGGTGAGATTTCTTCAAGGAGGTATGAAATGATGTTGCACAAGAAAATGAAAATCATGGCAAAGTAACCGAATGAGGAAAATGTAAGGTAAGGGTTCTAAGTGAAAGGTTAATTAGGTAGGTTGGATGGAGTATGGGGAGGTAAGGAAGGATAATAGGTACTTTGCAAGTTGTTTTTCAAACGACACAAACAAAGACTTGGAAAATCAGAGACCTAGTTACGTTAACCTAATCTGATCTAGCTAACAGTAAAGAGAATGAACAAAATTTTATTTGCAATGAAACCATGTATAATAACTATGTAACAAAGCAATAAATAATCTGAACATGTAACCAACTTCTGCAGCTAAAAATCGAACACTAATGATTGCATGGCGAAGCAAAGACAGTTTTTTTGGTGGCAGTAAGGTCACCTTGATCCCAACTCCTAATCCCACTGAGGGAGAGGTGAAATCAGAGGTGCTTGATGGCCCTTTTTCTGAAGATCTTCCCTATTATTAACCTAGCAACTAAATCTGAACATGAAAATCTATTTTAATCATCAAAAATGACCTAAGTAACAAAGCAATATTTTAATGTAAATAACAGATTTTATTCTAAGAATGCAGCAAAAGCACATAAAGGTAAACAAAGGAGGTACTGGGCACTTGAGATGGGCCCAACCCCAAGAGCTACAGCCTCCTAAGAGAGATTAGAGCTGGTGCAAATCTGGATTCATCTTTATTGATCAAAAGAATAAGTACATTCCAAAAACTGTCCACAAGCAAAACTTGAAAAATGTGCTGAAATGCAGAGCTAAACTACTACCTAAAAAATGACTAAAATCGAACTACAAACTAGCTAACTTCTTCCTACAAAATGACTAACTACTGGCTAACCAAAATGAGGCCCTAAGCCTTCTTATTTATACAAATTGAAGACCCCAATAGTCCTCCTAAACTTTAGGGACTTGGCTGCCAAAACTTGTAGTTAACAACAGTCCTACTTGACTTGCTTGGCTACCCTTGTGATAATTGATGTGGTGGCCCTTGAACTCTAAGTTGATGGTGGAGAATTCGAGGTAAGGGCCCATAAATGAAGGGGACACCTTCCTACAAATCCTCTCTCTTGTTCCTCCACGAATTTGGCTGCCAAGTGCTCATTAGAACCTTTAATTTTGTCTCAAAATTGACCAAAAACACTGCACAAAGTACCCATTAGACTTGTTGGCATAATGACTAACCCAATTCACTCTATTAGCATAAATACAATAAAAAACATGCAATAAAATAATGAGAATGGTGGATTAAGTTGAATTAGGAGGTTGAATGAGCCCATATAACCATTTTTGGGGCTCATTATCACCCCCCTACTGAAAGTGTTGCTCATCCTCTGAGCAACTAATCTACCTCCTCATCTTTGATGGCCTTGGTGGCCTCCCTATCATGCCAAGCTTCTGAAGTGATGTCCTCTTCTCTGCTTCTTCCCACTACCTGTGCTCCTTTTCCTAGAGAATTCTCAGCTTCCTGTAGAACTGTCTTAGCATCCTGTAGAGAGGCCTTTGTGTCTAACATTTTCATTCTTTCTCTCCAGGTGGATGTCTTCAGGCTTCCCCTTTCCTAGGTGATGGATGCCTTTGAGGGAGACTTTTCCTTTTGTGTAGCTGAGGTGTCTACAATTGTAATTGGCTCTTTTGACTGTGGTTGGGGTCCGCCAGATTTTACCCGCATGCTCCTTCTTGCCTTAAAATACATGGGAGGCTCCCTCTTTCACTTCCCTTTCTGATTTGGAGATGTGCTTAGGGTGGCCAGCACGGCTGCTGCCTCCCTAGCTAAAATCTTAGGTGATTTTTCCTTCTATCGCATTGTTTCTAGACTTCCTGTAGAAAGTCCTGTGCTGACTGTTTTTTGGCATCCTGTAGAAACGATTTTAATGCTTCCTGTAGAAATTGTTTCAACTGTTTTGGTTTGCCTGGCTAGATGTGGCTCTTCCCCCTTTTTCCCTCTTCTTTTGTCTTCTCTGCCTCTGTTAGCTTGCTTCCTCACGCTCTGTTTTGGCTTTCTTCTCATCTTGTTTAGCTTCTGCCTTCTCTGCAACAATATTTTTCTTTTCTGTTCTTCCTTTGTTTTGCCCTCTGCTTGAATGATTTGTGCTCCCTCATCATTGGTTTTTTTCACATTCTTCAGGCTTGATTCTTCCCTAGAATTGCATCACTTCTTTTGCATAAACATGCAACAAATAAAACTGTTTTTTTTCTTCTTCTCTTGAAGCCAGAAATTTCACAAAAAACTCGTGTTTTCTTCTAAAAAGATAGCTCATTGCCCCTCTTGTAAACTGGTTATTGCTCCTGGAATTTTCATGTTTTTCACAACAACAACTTCCAATTTTTTCTCTCTTCAAACTTTTCCAACCTGAATTTGCTTCTTAGTTTTTGAAAAGAAATCAATTTTTTTGACAGATCAGAAAACAAATAACATAGTTTTTTCTTCTAGAAAGTGGACAATCTTGCAAATTCATTCTTTCACACAGGCTTAGTTCCTATGGTTGCATCTCTCTTTTCAGCAAAAGGTGAGAAACAAGAAGCCAGACTTCGAATGCAGAGGGAAAAAGGAACTGTGTAGAACTCAGAAAATATGCAAGCAGACTTTTCACCTTTTTTCAATGTGCAGGTAGACTTTTCCTCTAATTTTTTTAATTTAATTCCATGTTCAATTCATCATTTTGCAGCAACAGATCATGCACAACGAAGTTTCCCTGATCCTACCACGTTTGGAGCTTGAAATTTGCCGAACATCCCAGGTTTTCTTTTTGCATGGTTGTTTACTGTGTTTCCTGTAGAAAACTTCCTATAGAACGAAACGGTGCTTCCTGTAGAGCCCGATAGGCAGGAATGTTTTTTAAAAATGGTAGAAATCTCAAGAAATCAGGCAGGAATCTTGTAGAGGACCACTGGTTAACTGATCTAGACGTGTTGGACGTGTGCTCCAGTTGTGACCGTAGTTGAACAGAGGGTGGTGAGAGTCAGCCGAGCATTTTTGTAATTGCTACGTGATTTGTGGTGAGGGAGTGAAGTGGCTAGGTGTACGTGGCCACATGCAAACGGTAGTGTTGTTCATGAACTGTATGTTTTCCCCCTGTAATCACTACCATCAATTGCACTGAGGTTTAAACGGCCAACACTCCCGGTTGTTTTAATTTTCACGTGAGTCGACTGTCCATGTGTACTGCATGACTTCCCACTGAGCACTAAAGAGGGAAATGTCAGGTTAACCTTGCTAGATTCGTGGCTTAATCCCACCATTCCATTCGTTCATGCAGTTCTTCAATTAGATTCATGCAATAGAGGAACAAGTTTTAGTCACATACGTGGAAGTCGAATGGTTGATGTGAGGTGCTTTTTGCTGCTGCATGCATTTGTTTTGGTGGTTACATGATGGCTTGGCTGCTGATTCATGGCTGCTTTCTTGTGCAGGTATCCTCTGGTCGAATCCAAACTGTAGGAGCAGGCTTCACGTTCAGATCTGCACCCTCAAGCTGCTGATGTTGAAATTTCACAGGACCGAAACTTGTTTTCGCCATTGCTCCCGAACGATAGACCGGATCGATCTGAAACTTTTTTAGCATGTTCCTATCATCATTATTCACTTCCCATAGTGAAATTACGATCAATGGATGCACAGATTTCAAGAAAAATGGAAAATGGCTGAAGATTACAGAGATCAATTTCTCGGCAACCGTGCATCGTAATCGGCTGAAACTCCTTGGGTAGGTTACTATCACCCAGATGCATCTCCCAATGAAACAGGTTTTGAAATGGATGCACGAATATGGAGAAAATGCAAAAATGGTTGACGGTGATAGAGGTGGATTTCTTGGAAACCATGCACCGAAATTGGATGAAATTGCTTGGGCATGTTGCCATCATCCCTATACAACTTCCCATGTAACAATTTTGCAAATGGATGCACGGTTTTCAAGCTAGGGAAAAAAACAAATTATGTTCTATGTATTTTTTCTTCAAAGCATTCTGCAAGTTTTTGCATGGAAAGAAAAACTGAGCCTTGGCTGTGATGCAGGCATGGAGATGATAGAGGAGGAGTTTGAAGATTGTAGGACTTTTGAACCCTTTGGGAAGCTATCATGCTTGCCAAACTGCCTTTTTGCAATCCATTTCTAGCTTCCTATAGAAATCATGTAATTTCTACAGGAATATCCTGTAGAACACGCAGTTTTTAGGAAAGAAGCACAATGAGATGAAAAAGTTGATGGAGGAGGGTGAGGGATAGAAACATGGATGCTTGCAAGTCTCATGGATAGATTCCTAGCCTTATGGTCCTCTTCGGAGATCGATTTTGGCTTGTTTGCAGGCTTCCTGTAGAAGACACAGAACTTCCTATAGAAAACACAGAACTTCCTGTAGAAGGCACAGAACTTCCTCTATCTTTGTTTTGAGTGATCCTCCTGACTTGCAATGTCCTTCTTGCAACCTACAATTATTCAATGGAAATTAGGTTTACTTTTCTTTTTCTCTTTTCATCTTTTTTCTCTTTTTTTTTTTTAAACAACTAGGGCGCCTCATGGAGGTTTTCACCCTAATTGCCTGCCCTGGGCGCCTCCAAGGGAGGTTTTCACCCAGGGATCTTATTCTCTTTTCTCTTTTTTCTTTTTTCTTTCTTTTTTTTCTTCTTTTTTCCAACCCATTGACCGCCTCATGGAGGTTTTCAATGAATGAGCCAATATAAGGCGCCTCCGAGGAGGTTTTCACCTTAGATTTTTATTTTCTTCTCATTTTCATTTTTTCTATTTTTTTCTCTCTCTTTTTTTTTTTTTTTACCCTACCCTACTTGAAAAACAAAATAATTCTCAAGTATAAGAATACTTCCAATGAAGCCATGTGCACATCGAGATTAGAGACAGAATGATGTGGAGGCTTGAAATGCATGCTTTGACAACTTTCCGGATTTCAGAGACCAAATGATTTGACTTTGAAGGGATTAGGCATAGCTGAAGAAGAGAGTACTGCTGCAACTTAGTGACCATCTGAAACCATATCTCAATATAGCTCTGATATCCTTGGTCCTTTTGCTGATCTGGATCATTCTTCATGT
>APFE030960776.1:16630-58462 GCA_000404065.3 Pinus taeda
CTAGAATGCTCTAGAAATGACCACAAGTAACTTTTTTAAGATGAAACTCGCGCCTTTTGACCTTTACAGGAGTACACACCCACCCCTTTACATACAGAGCGTACATGTATGCAGGTATTATGAGCTTGGGATGCGTACACGCAGGTAAGATTGAGAGAAACTGCGTACCCAGAGATAAATATATATTTTTAAAGACTTTCTCTCTTTCTTGAAGTTTTGACATGGAGAGCAAAGGTATGAGGCTTGCCAAGGAGGATAGTATGACTATTGATGGAGCCATACTAACTGCAAATAGTCATGGTGACAAATTTTAGTGTAACAGCTAATCATCAAAAGAAACCTAATCTAACAAAGCAAAGTGAATCTATGCAACAGAAATTAACTCATGAATTGAAACAAAAGCATATAAGTACACAAAGGAGGTGTTGGGAAGCTTGGGTTGGGCCCTAACCCAAAAGCTTTAGCCTTCTGAAATTCGATCAGTGCTGGCTCAAAAACCGTGTCATCTTTATTTATCAAAAAATAAGAGTTACATCACATAAATTGTTTTAAAAGAGAACTCGAAAATAAGCTAACCAATGTGCTGCAAAAAAGTGCAAAAATATACTAAGAACTAGCTAATAGCCCACTGAGGCTCGAAGCCTTCTTATTTATGCAAATGGGGACTTCCAATAGTCCTCCTAAAATCAAGGAAATCGGCTTGCTAGAACTGAAGATAAACAACAGTCCTACTTAACTTGCTCGGCTGTCCCTTGGAATCATCAATGTGGGCCTTTGTGCTCCGAGTTGCTGATGTAGGATTCAAGGAAAGGGGTCATTAATGAAGGAGACACCCCCCTACAAGTCCTCTTCCCTAGTTTTGTTGAGTTTGTCTACCATTTTCTCATTAATTCCTTGTCTTTGTCCAAAATTGTCCAAAAAATATGCATAGAACATACATTAAACTACATGCCAAAGTGACTAACACAATTAACTCTATTAGCATAAATATATTCAGAGACATGCAACAAACTAATGAAAATGGTGGATTAATTTGAAATAAGAGGCAGAATGAGCGCATATAGTTACCCATTTCTAGGGCTCAACATCACCCCCCAGCTGAATGGGTTGCTCATCCTTTGAGCAACTAATCTAGCTCCTCATCTTTAATAGCCTTGACAGATTCCCTGACATCCCAAGCCTCTGATGTGATGTCTTCCTCTCTATCATGGAAACTTGCTTTCCTGTCCACTTCTTCCCATTGTTTCTGTTCTTCCTCCTCCTTAACTCCTTCCAACAGTCCTAGCAGCAGTGGAGGACTGAGTTTAAGCCCAATCTAGTTGGCTTTGAAATTTTTCATGGAGTGCTTATATAGGGGCACTCTCCTCATGGCTTCCCTCATCCTGTCTGGGGAGTGATACTCCTTGATGCTTAGGCTATGTGGCAATGTGTTCCACCTTCTCATGTAGGCATGAAGGAAGACATTGCCAAGCAATCTCTCCATATCCTCGAAATGAGAAATAGCCTATTCTTGCTTGTCAAAATAGTCAAGGAGAACTTGAGGATTGGCTGCAAGGCATTGGTGGGCATAGATGAGAGCCAAGGGTTTTGCTGGTTCTACCCTAATCATTAGGGGCTCACTCAGCTCTTTTGTCATCATGTTCTGAATTTCCACTACTCTCTTCTCTTCATGGCTCATCCAAGAAGCCATAGCCATTAACTGTAAGTCTCCCAATGCAACATTTGGATCCCATAAATTCATGTCAGGAAGTTCCATGTTGTGTAGGTAAAATTCTTCTAGCTTTGCTTTATCCTCGGTTGAACTATGATCACATAAATGCATAAATTGGCCATAATCTTGAAATGGTATTGTGCCCCTCTGGGCCAATGTCTTAATTTGGAATTGGAGCCACTAATATTTTAGATACAATGCATATGATTTAGCTAGCTGTTTTCACTGCAATGCCTTCATTGCCTAGCTGGCCATGTAGGCTAACTAGGCTTCCTTTTCCTGCAGTTGCCTTTTCAAAATCAGAATTTCAGTTTCTGCCTGGGATTCTTTTTCTTGTTGTTGTTTCATCAGTGTCTCACTATCTATCTGTGGTTCTTCTTCTTTTTGTTATTTCTCTGCTGCCTCACTATCTTCCTGGGGTCCCTCTTTCTGTTGCTGTCCTTTTAGAGTTGACAGCTCATTTCCTCCTTTAGGTTCCCTTTCTTGTAGCTGCTTTTTCAACAATTCATTTTATTCCTGTAGTTGAGCTCTTTTGATGCTCTCTGTGTGCCTTACCATGCTCAATTCTCTACTCAACTCTCTCAAATTGTTTTCCATGTGCCCTATATCTTCGACTCCTTTAGATTTTGCAATTTGCATCCAGGTGTGGGTCTTGACTCTTTCCTTTTCTAGTTCGAAGAAAAGTGGCACTGCAATTTTTTTTTGGATGATCTTCTCACCTTCTAGAAGGTTGTAGTAGGAGCCTAAGTTAGGCTGAGGTACAGGCTCTGGTATCTCTTTTGCCTTACCTTCCTCTTAGGACTGCTCCTTTGCCTTCCTTTCTAATTTTTTAGTTTCTTTGAACTTTACCAGTGTCTCATGTAGAGAGGCTTGTGCCTCCTATAGGACTGATTTGGAGTCTATTAATTTGACCCTTTCCTTCCAAGTGGAGGTCTTAGGACTCCCTCTCTCATAGGTGATGGAGATTTTGGAGGGGGATTCTTCCTTTGTTACAGTAGGTGCATCCTTAATGATAATGGGTTATTTCGAAGATGGCTAGGGCTTGCCCACCTTGATTCTGGTGCTCCTCCGGGCTTTGAAATACATAGATGTTTCTATTTTTCTTTTCCCCTTTTGCTTAGCTAGAGTACTAAGTGCAGCAAGAACAACTCCTGCTTCCCTTGCCAATTTCTCAGGAGACACTTCTTCTTGTTGTTTTTGTTCTTCATCCTTTGCAGTTTTTCCTATGTCTACTATTTTTGTTTTTGTTTATGTTGTCTTTGATGGTTTTTTCTCCTTTTCTTGCTAATTTTCTTCCTTTCCTATGGCAGTCTTCTTCTGATATATCTTGGTCTTCTTCTTCTCAGATTTTGTCCTCTTCCTCTTCTCTACTTTTGATGTTGTTTCCTTCTCTACATTAGGTTCAACTGTGGTTGTGTCATGTTTCTCTTCTTCTCTCTGTGTTTCCTCTTTGTCTTCTAATTGAATATTTTGTGCTTCCTCAGGGATTTCCTTCTCAATTTCCTCTTTCTGCTCCTCCTCTTCAGTGCCAGATGGACTGAGGTCATCTGTGAGAGATTTTATGTCATCTTCCCTAGTCATGTTCCTGAAAATTTCCCAGGCTATATGGATGGTGCCTGTATGGAGGGCATCCTCTACTAGTAATTTAATGAGCCCATGGTGGGTTAGCTGGTCTGGAACCCCTGCATTCAACTTGGTGCCACACTCTATCAAAGATTGGAGGAGAAAATATGGGAGACTAGGTTTTCTATATGTAGGTAGGTCCATTCCATATCTTATTTCATGCAATAATCTGAAATGATAACCATAGAATATATTGTATCTCCCTTCACAGGAGATATATTTCATGATCTGGTAGTTGACCTCACCCCATGGATGAGGTATACTTGTCCTTCTGACCCCATTCTTATCCTCTACAGGATGTTCATCAGGCTGGAAAAATGTCTTTCTAGCAACCTGTCCTAGTGTTTTTTCTTCTTTTCTGCAGGGGAGCCCAAGTGGAAGACGTGTGATTCTACTGATGAATTTGGGTGTAAGATCTATGGTTAGACCCCTGAAATTGACTGTAGCATGGGTTTTTGAATGGGGTCTTAAAGACATTAAAAATTCCTCGGTGACTTCCTCATCATACCCATGAATTCTCTCAAAGAAAGGCATCCAATTTGCCTGGGCAAAGAGGGCTACCACTTCTAGGTGTTTATGCAATTTGGTGGAGTTCAGAGGCTCCTTTCTCATAAAACCCACTGTCATGATGTTTAATGACTATTGGAAATTCTCAGGTGAGGAGGAAGGCAACAAATTTTCAAAATCAAAAATAGAGGAACAACTGAGATTTTTCTTTAGAACCAGAGAGAGTTGTTCGTGTTTCTTCTATTTAATCAAAAAAATAAATTGTAATTTCCCTGCCCTTCAAATGTTGTTCTCAACCTTCCTTTACTTCTCAGTCTATTGAAGGAAATCAATATTTTGACAAAACAAAGAGTATATAAAACAATGTTTTTTCTTTCTCACAAAATAAACAGGCCTCCAAATGCAAATTCACACTTTTCACAGGCTTGATTTTCTATGGTTTCATGCCTTCTTTACACAGTAGCATACAGGGAAGAAAAAGACAGAATTTTAGTGCAGAGAGTAAAATGGAGGGACTGTACATAATTCAGAAAAACACAGGCATACTTTTATGTTCACTTTCCCTTCCTTTTTCAACCCAGTACTTAGCTTCACATCCCACCACCATTTGTAAATATCACATGTAGAGTGGGTTTCTAAGCTTACTTTTTTTCCAAGATCGAATTTGGAAAGTTTTTTAAATTTTCCCTCTGCAGAGGTGCTCTCTAGCCTTCCTGTAGAAATGTTCCTATAGACTATGTTTCTGCTCCTGTAGAATGCGATAATGCTCATGTAGAGCCCGATAAGCAGGAGGGTTTTGAAAACTGGCAAAGAGCGACTGTTTCAATGTTCTGAAGGTGGTAAGTGAGTTTCTACAGTGGAGAACTCGTCGATGCAAATGAAAAAAAAAGGTGTTGGAGGCTTCTACTGCAGCATACTTAAGCTTATGGCATGATCTATGGTGACGAGGTGAGGTGGCAAGAAGGGTACGTTATCCCCATCTAGATCGTTGGTCCCTACTCCAATTCCATTATGATATTTCAGGTTGCCTACCCGCAATCACTTCCATCATTCCCATTATATGCCACCAGCACTACTAGTTCTGAGTTTTTCTTCTCGAGTTGACAGACCACACGTGCTGACTGCACCCTCTGAACTGTTGTTTGAATTGGATAAGGCTTGTTTGAACTCAACGAGGGTGGTTTGAACTGAATGAGGGTGGTTAGTTAGCTGGCCACCGATTTTGTTTAATCGCGACCATCTCAATGGTTCATGTAGTTCCTAAATAATATTCATGCAACAGAGGAATGGGTTTAGCTACTTACCTACTAGTTGCTACTATGCTCTGCATGCTCAGACTTTGGCACTTTGTTTTTTTTTTTTTTTTATTATTGTCGTTGTTGTTGGTGCTCGTGGTGTCTGAATGGTGGTTTGGCTACCTTATGCTGGTGATTATCGATTAGGAACCACTCCTTACATGTTGCATACATCTTGGCTGCATTGAACCTACCTCTAGAGCTTGTTTTTTAAAGGGATTAACTGTTACAGGAATCCTTTAGGATTTCCTGTAGTTTCTTCTCCGACTAAAATTTCTGGATGATGCTTGAGCAGGGACTGAAGGGGTAGCTGAAGAAGATTCCAAAGGAAAGGAATAACAACTGGAGTGGATTAGGTAAGAAATAAGTGAAGAATGTTGTTGTTTTATTCATCATTTAAAAAAAAAACAAAAGAAACAGAATTTTTGTGTTTTCTATGCATGGAAAAAAGAAGTGAGTGGAAATGTGGGTGGTGCAGGGAAGAAATGGAGAGTTAGGAGGATGAATGGTGGCAGGAAGGTCCACAGGCCTTTTGGACAAATTTCTAACCCTCGAAGTCTTTTATGAACTTGATTTTGAGCTTTCTGTTGATTCTACGAGAGTCTCTTGTAGGATGCAAAATTTCCAGAACAAGTGAGACTAAGGCCTAGAGAAAGACAATGGCGATGGAGAAGTGAGCTATCAAGGGTGTATGTAGCCTGGCCATGTCCTTTTTCTTCTGTGACCCCCCTGCAATCTGCAATGCATTCAAAAGAAGTTAGTTTTTCTATTTTTTTATTTTCATCATCTTTTTTTTTTTTAGACAATTGGGATGCCTCCATGAGGTTTTCACCCTCACTGCCTACCCTGGGCGCCTCCAGGATATTTTCACCTAGGGATCTTTTATTCTTTTTTATGTTTTTTTTTAGAGAGTGGGTGGAGTGGAGGCAGAGACCTGCTCTACTACCAACATTGTTTTACTCATATTCTCAATGAATTCCTTCTTGGAAAGGGGCTTCTTGCAGAGCTTCAACCTATGCCCATTGATGAGTATGGGGATGGCTTCTCCATCGATGGTACAGATCAGAACTGAACCATTATCATTGCATTTTTCTGCTATGTATGGTCACAACCATCTTGTCCTTAGTTTGCCTTTGAAATCCTTATCTCTTGAACCATATAGCATCGCCCAATCCCCTTCCTGGAATTGTTTTTCTTTAAGGTATCTGTCATGCCATATTTTCCTTTGAAGTTGGACTACCTCTGAGTGGAGAAGGGCCTACAATATTTTTTCATCCAATCCATTGAGGTGAAGTATCCTATCCTTTTGTGCACGGTTGAGATCTAGGTCTAGTTGGGCTGCCATCCTTAAGGTGTTATAATCAAATTCTATTGACAACAAAGGCTTCTTCCCATAGACCAGCTCATAGGGTGTGAATTCTGTGGTGGTTTTCTAAGTGGTGTTATAGGCCCAGGTGGAGCCAACTAATCGATCTGCCCAATCCTCCTTGCTTCTGCTCACTACCTTGGTCAAAATTCCTTCCAAAGCTCTGTTAGTGACTTCCACCATTCCATCTGCTTGCAGATGATAAGGGGTGGAAGTTATGTGCTTAATTATGTGGTGCATGAGGAGATATTCAATTAGATTGGATGTAAACTAAATCCCTTGATCTGTGACTTATTCTCTTGGATATCCAAATTTGTAGAATATGTTCTCTGTAAAAAACTCAACTACTTTTTATTTTGTTTCTGCTTTGATCACCTTTGTTTCTGCCCATTTTGTCAGATTATCAATACACACAATGATGTAAGATTTCTATTTTGGAGGGTTGAATGGACCCACGAAGTCCATGCCCCACTTCTCAAATGGCTCAAAAGTCACTTGAGGTTGCAAAGGAATTTCATCCTTTGGAGTAGGTTTCCCCATCCTTTGATGTTGGTCACATTGGCTAACATATCTTCTGACATCTTGATGAAGAGTGGGCCAATAGTAACCTACTTGTAGAATTTTCAAGGCAGTCCTCTTTGCTACAAAATGGCCACCACAGGGCCCATCATGACAAGTTAGGAGAATGTCAAAAAATTCTACCTCCATGACACATTGCCTCAAAATATGATCTGGGCCATGTTTAAAAAGATTGCCCATAATCCAGGTGAATGGGGCACTTTTCCTCACGATCTTTCTCTTCTCTTTTAAGTACAAGTGTGGCGGAAACTATGCTGAAACCAAGTAATTTTCTATATCAGGAAACCATGGAGAGAGTACTGAAATAGAAAATAGGTGTTCATATAGCATTTCATCATCCACCATTCCTTCTTCACCTGTAGGAAAATATAATATAGAGAGAAAATCAGTAGCAACATTTTCCTTACCGGGCTTATCAACAATGGTCAAATCAACTTGTTGCAATAAAAGCAACCATCTAATAATACGATAATTTACATCTGGTTTATTCATCAAATACCTAATTGTAGCATGATCAGTGTGTATGAATGTTTGATCCGGTGATGGAGTGTCTGAACTTATTTAGGGAATGGACTATAGCCAGGAGCTCCTTTTCGGTTACAGTGTAGTTTAATTCTGCCTTGGATAAGTTTTTGCTAACAAAATGTATGGCACAAGGTAGCTTCTCATAAACTTGCCCTAAGGCTACTCCTATTGCTTTATTTGAGGCATCTGTGTGAATGTGGAAAGGTAGGGCCCAGTTTGGACCTCTCAAAATTGGGGCAGTTACCAGTTTACCTTTCAAGGTATCCAGGGCCTCTTGACAGTTGTCAGTCCATATGAACTCAACATCTTTGCTGAAAATACCAAACAATGGAGAGGCTAGCTTACTAAAATCCTTAATGAATCTTCTATAATACCCTGATAAGCCTAGGAAACTCTAAACATCTCTTACCTTTTGAGGAGATGGGACCCTTTGGATGATTGCAATTTTGTTGGGATCCACCTGTAATCCTTGTTGAGAAATTGTATCGGTCCCTTCAGTCATTAGGAATTTACATTTTTTAGGATTGAGGGATAGGTTCATTTTGATGCACTTGGCTAAAACTTTTCCCAGGTTATTCAAAGCTTCCTAGAAGTTAGAACCATAAAGGGTAAAGTCATTAATATAGATTTCCACTAAGTCATGAACCAGTTCAACAAATATGCTTACTACTGCTCTCTGGAAAGTTGCGGGAGCATTGCACAACCAAAAAGGAAGGACCTGGTATGAAAAAGTGCCCCAAGGACAAGTGAAAGTGGTCTTATCTTGGTCTTCCAGGCTGATTTGGATCTAGCTGTACCCATTAAACCCATATAGGAAGGAGAAGAACTTCTTCCTTGCCAGACACTTGATCTATGAAAGGCAAAGGGAAATGGTCCTTCTTAGTGGCTTTGTTTAGTTGTTAATAATCTACACAAATTCTCCACTTCTCCTTTTTATTTGGCACTAGCACTAAAGGAGAGACCCATTCGCTTTCAGAGATGGGGTAGATGAATCTTGCATCCATCAACTTTTGTAGTTCTTCTTTGACGATGTCCTTAAGGGCTGGATTCATCCTCCTTTGAGGCTACTTTACTGGTTTACAATCTTCTTTAATGTAAATGTGTTAAGTATAGACCGAAGGGTGGACTCCCTTCATCTCCTTATAGCTCCAAGGAAAAGCATCCAAGTGGTCTTTCAATAAGCTACACAGTTCTTTCTCGTGAGAGGTGGATAGGGACAAGTTTATCTTCAAAGTTATTTCAAGGCCGAATTCCACATTCTTAACTCAGAGAAAGGTCGGATCAACCACAAAAAGATCAACTAAAGGATTGCCTTGGGTTTCTTCCACCAGCTCCTATAATGGAAACCCATTGGGGGGTAGATTCTGAATCAAGTTTTCAATAAGATCATCCTCGGTTTGTGGGCCCCCATGGTAGCTTCTATTGTACACAATGGTGCAGAATAGACTTCATCCTCATCTTCCTCCTCCAACCAGAGAGGAAACTCATGTTCTAAAAGAGGTTGGGCAGACGGATATAGGACTAGTTGTTTAGACATATGCCCGTTCTTGATTGTCATGTTCCCAACTCAACAACTTATGTAGGCATATGCAGTAGCCAACCAAGGTCTTCCTAGGATGAGAGGATACCCAATGAGCTTTTCCTTTGGCTGGAGAAGCAGGAAATCAGTAGGGTACTCCCAGGAATCAATAAAGACCATTGCATCTTCCATAATCCCCTCAGAGGTCACAGTGGAGTGGTCTGCTAACTGCAGTACTGTTGTGGTCATTCTCAGGGAGCCTTGAAGGTTGAGCTTGAGCATAGTGTACTTGCTCATCACATTAATGGTAGCCCATAGATCAATCAAGGTATGGGGGATTATGGTGCCATTGATGTGGACATCGACTACATGACTCCCAGGGTCCATATATTTTGGACAGATTACCTGCCCCAACATTAGGTCAGACAATTGTCTTATGACATTGATAGTTGGAGCATCTCTCTTGCACTTGCCTGGGTCCCTGAAGCACTTCTCCTTGATCATCTTGTTGTATATAGACACATCTTTTATGGCTTGGAGAAGTGGTATCTTTACACATACCTATTTCAATTCTCCCAAAAGTTCAGTTTCTTCTAGGGTTATTTGTGTGGTTCTAGTTAGTCTCTCAGGAAAGGGTGGAATGGCTTTCGGTTCACTTTCCTTTTTTTTCTTCCTCATCCTCCTTTGAAGGAGGTTGTCTATATGGGAGAATCTTCCCAGATCGTAAGTTAATCTCCTAGATTTCCACAACATAGGTCAGACATGATTTTTCTTCACTATATACCTATTGGGCTTGTCTGTTATTGGGGTTCAGGTTCGGTTGAGCAGGTATTTGGGGTTGTCTTGGTGGAGTAGGAGGCAATGGTTGTGGTTGAGTAGGTGGTGGAGGCAAAAGAGTGAGAGGAGAGTTGTACTAGGGCCTTCACCCCTGATGAAGTGCATTCCACTGAGGCTGTGGTTGAGCATAAGAGTGAAACAAATGAGCAACTAGAGGAGCATGGTATTGACATGGATATGACCAAGGAGGGGGTGTGGACCAGGAAAGATGAGCAGGGGGGCCCAAGAAGGCATGGAAGTGGCTTGATTGGGGTTGTAATAGGCCTGGGATGTCCCTTGCATTCCCTACTGGTAAGGTCTGGGTCCATGTGGCCTCCTTTGGTTCATGAAATATAGTGGTTCAGTGGCTCCTTTGGCCCCCTAATATCTAGCTTTAATTCCAGGCAAGGAAGGGCATTGATTCATAGGATGGTCTTCTTCATAGACTAAACACACTTCTATAGAGTGCAATGGAAATTCATTCCTAGGATGCTTTCTAGTGCATCTGGGACAAAAGATGGCCAAAGATCTCTCGGCTTCCTCTTACTTCCTTTTGATATGCAAGGTATCCATTTGCATGGCAAGTGTCTGCCTCATCTCACTCTTGAAATATTCCAGCCGATTCTCAACTTTGTTTCTTAGAGATGAACTGGATAAGGGTGTACTGGCTAAAGGTTGACTTCCCCTACCGCTCTTTCTAGCTGGCCTAGAATGGTTTCTAAACACAGCCTTTATGTTATCATAAGGTAGTTGGTAGATGTCTTCCCCAGCCATCAAATGGAGGGTATCTAGAAGGTCTTCAGGGACTCCTCTGAGTAGGAACAACCTCAGAGATTCAGGGTCAAGTGTGCACCTAACCCTTTTATAGCTGAGTTGAAACCTCTCTTCATAGTCTTCTAAAGATTCATCACTTCCCATGGTCATTCGGAAGATTTCTTCCTTGGTATCCTTTGACCTACAGTAGTCCTGGTATTTGTTGCTAAAGGATTGCTACATCAGAGCCCAAGTTGTGATACTATTTCCAGGTAACCCCATGAACCATCGCAATGCTGCATCCTTGAGGGTAGAAGGAAACAATTTCAACTTCTGCTCATCTTCTGCATAGTCATAGGTTCGATAGAGAACAAAAAATCCAAACAAGAAGGTATCAGGATCTTTGGTAGTCATTCCATGGAAGTGAGGTAAGGCTAAAGGACTTATGTTTTTCATTTTTGTGTCCCCATTGGTCTCTCGGACAAGAATGGCACCTTCTATTCTTTCCCCATTTCCTCTAACGATTATGTCTTCAACCATGGTCTCAGGAGGAATGGTTTCTTGCTCTTCTTCTATTATAGGATCTTGGTATATCTCTGGAGGTTCACCTATAGGTTCTTCTGGATCACTGCCACCAAAGAAGAGAGAAGGGTGACTTAGTGATGTGGTGGGGGTGTTGGGTAGGAATTTTCCTGAATTGTCTCTGTTCCTACAAGGCATAAAAGGAAATCTCTTTTTTGGGTGACTTGTGTTTTTTTTTCTTTTTCTTGTACCAGCAAAACTGAAATGGATTGAGCAACAAATTGCAACTGACTGAAATGAATCTTTCTGAAATGAAATTGCAGAATTGAAATGAAAGTAGGAGATGCCTAATCTACGCTTGATGAAATGAAATTGCAGAATTAAAATGAAAGCAGGAAATTCCTAATCTACGCTTGTTGAAATGAAATTGCAGAATTGAAATGAAAGAAGGAAATGCCTAATCTACTTTTGCAGAATTGAAATCGTAGAATTGAAACGAAATAACTACCCTACTTTTGTTGAAATAAACTACTTAGCATAATGTTGCAGTAGGAAATAGAAGAAAACAGTAATCACAAAATACTCTGATGCTTCCCCAGCAACGGTGCCAAAAATAATGGTGGGCTCCAGTATTGCAGCAATAATGCTGCAACTCCTGGGGCTTCTTTCTTTACTTTTTTCAACCCGGTAGTTTGTAACAAATTTGGAAGCGACGATGCTATATGCACAAGTACTAGCTTTTACTACAGGCTGTCACTTGATCAACTGGCGGAAGTTTGCTAGGAGCTTAAGCCAACTTCTATGAGTTCTCAAAATAGGCTTTTAGTATGATGGAAGAAGCTAACTCCACAAGGGCTATTCTACTTGCAGAAAGAGAAGGAAAACTGAAATGAAAGACAAACCCTAGCAAACCCTAGTTTACCCACTAACCCTATTTTTGCAAGAAAAGATATGGAAACTAATGAAGTGAGTGCCATTAACTACTAAAAAGGTAAATTTCATTTATTTAAGCTACTTCTAAAGAGAAATGAGAATAAATCATCTTTTTGTACTTTTGAGTATTTTTATGTGGGATTATTATGCTTGTGATTTGACTAGTTGTGACTGTGCAGAGATTTGGTGGCAGAGGAAAATGGATTTGGCTTTTGCAGAAGAAGAGGAAGTTGTGGAGAGGTCCTAAGAAGCCCCTAATACCCTTCTGAAGACTTCCATTGCGATCAGACTTTGAAAAATCGCTCACAGGAAATTTTACAGGAGGCTACAAGGGATCTATAGGAAGTTTTATAGGAGGATTTATAGGAGGAGGCCGAAAGTGGTTTTTGGAGGTTTGAAGATGGAAAAATGATGGGAAAGGGGAATGAAGGCTGGATGAAGGTGTTGAGGCGTCTATAAATTGTCAAGGAAGATCAGGGACAAAGGAGATTGTTGGATTTGTTCAAATGGCAAGAAAACAACTTTATTTAGGGCAGATTGGCGAAAGGTTGTGAGTGAGCTGAGCATTCGATGAGAAGTGGGCTGGTGTTGGCTATTCTATGGAGGGATGGTGAGCTGAGATGTCCTATAAGATATATGCACACTTATTTATCATTCTGACCAAAGAAAGAACTAAAAACAGAGTTTTGTCTAGCTTAACCTAATTTCTGACCTAAAAACAGAAAATGCTGATCGATAACCTATGAACAGAAAAGCATGTGAAAGAACTATGGGAAATGAACAACAGATGATCTAATCATGTGAATCTAAGCTACTATCAACTTTTCCAAATCAAGTTATCACGCTAGCAGTTGCATGAAAGAGCAAAAACTGTGTTTTTGGTGGCAGCAGTAGTGCCTTTACCTAAAATCATAGTCCCAAGAAGGGAGAAAGCATATCAGGGCTTTTTCCGGCCTTTTTGAATCTTATTTTGTCACTGTAGCAACCTACTTGCACAACTGATACAAAAAGAACTATACTAATCATCAAAAGCAACCTAATCTAACAAAGCAAAGTGAATCTATGCAACAAAAATTAACTTGTGAATTGAAACAAAAGCATATAAGTACACAAAGGAGGTGCTTGGAAGCTTGGGTTGGGCCCTAACCCAAGAGCTTCAACTCTATGAAAGAGATCAGTGCTGGCTCAAAAACTGTGTCATCTTTATTTATCAAAAAATAGCTATTACATCACATAAACTATTCTAAAAAAGAAGTCGAAAATAAGCTGACCAATGTGCTGCACAAAAGTTCGAAAATATACTAATAACTAGCTAACATCCCACTAAGGCTCGAAGCCTTTTTATTTATACAAATGGGGACTTCCAACAATCGTCCTAAAATCAAGGAACTTGGCTTCCTAGAACTGAAGATAAACAACAATCCTACTTCACTTGCTCAGCTACCCCTTGGAATCATCAATGTGGGACTTTGTGCTTTGAGTTGTTGATGGAGGATTCAAGGAAAGGGGTCATTAATGAAGGAGACACCCCCCTATAAGTCCTCTTCCCTATTTTCCTTGAGTTGTGCTACCATTTTCTCATTAATTCCTTGTCTTTGTCCAAAATTGTCCAAAAAATATGCATAAAACATATATTAGACTACATGGCAAAGTGACTAACCCAATTCACTCTATTAGCATAAATATACTTAAAAACTTTCAACAAACTAATGAGAATGGTGGATTAAGTCGAAATAAGAGGCAGAATGAGCCCATATAATTACCCATTTCTAGGGCTCATCACTCGAACGATAGGAAAGACGGGTGAACGTAGAACTCGGGTGACAAACTCGTGCTGAAAACTTGGGTGAGAAACTCGTGGAGAGAACTCAGGCAAGGTCGTTCAGGAAGAACTCGGGTAAGGTTGTTCATGCAGAACTTGGGTGAGGTTATTCAGGAAAAACTCGAGCAAGGTTGTTTGGGCAGAACTCGGGCGAGGTCATCGAGTGACCCGGCTGAAGTCATTTGGCAGGCTCGAGTGAAGTCTTTGACCGACCTGGGTGAAGTTGTGTGGCGAGTTTGGGTGAAGTCATCAAGCGACCCGGGTGAAGTTTTGTGGCGACTCGGGTGAAGTCATTTTGGTGAACGAGTTCAGGTGAAGGAATTTAGGTAGACGAGTCAGGTTGCATGACACGTGCACTCTGACGAGTTGAGACGAATGGTGAATGAAGGATTGTGCGGACAGGTGACCTGGGTAGGGTGTGCCGTGCATGATGAAATGGTGGAAACAGTGAAGTGTTAGAGTTGTGAATGGAGGTGTGACTCGTGCAGAGGTGCCCGTGTGTGGCAACTTGGTTATTATGAGGTGTTCCCATGTTGGGCAAACAACACGATTGCGCGACGGGGTGAACGAAGGGTTGGTGAGTCATGCGGTGACCATGTGGAGTTGCCGACGAGATGGGAAACCAAGTTTGCCAAAATTTGGAAATTTGGCTAAGTGTAAATTTGGGGTTTCCCAAGATTTAACTTATACTTTATAAAAGTGGAAAATTATATATATTGATTTGGGCAGACTCATATTGTAGGGAGTTTCCCGTCCCTTTATAATATTGTGCAGTTCTCTTGTATAATGTTTTTTATGATGAATATGTATGGGTTTTCATATGTATAAAGGACAAAGATAATACTTGGTAACAAAAATAAAACTAAGTACGAATGTTAGGCATAGTCCATGAACATAATTATTGGTGAAAAGAAAGTGTTCGGTGGTGCCGCACCTCGCTATAGTGTGGTTGGAAGATTATCGCCAGTATAGGGGCATGATAAGTGGTATCAAAGCTATTTACAAGTGGAATCAAGGAGTTGATTCCATAGGAAGGTCGAAGACTTGGAAGGGAGTTCAAGTTTTTCAGGTGACAGGTTGTATATCAGGGTGATTCACGTGAATGGTGGAAGAAGTGTAATACTTCGTGACAGGTTTAACAGAGGTGAAGCCTCATGCTTGGGCCAAGATGGATGACAAGGCATGGCAAGTTCATAAGAATGCTAAGGGAAGCTCTTGCTAACCTTATACAGGTTGAAGTGGATTAAAGAATAGAACCTAGAGATTTGAGGGAAACTTGAATTCTTGGAAAGGAATGTTGAAGACGAACTTCTTCGACTTGCTTGGGCAATGGAGCAGGATGAAGCTGCAAATTGTCATAACAAGGGAGAGGAAGTCGTGATGGTTGAGGATGTTGCAAATGTGACTATGATGGAGGATGAACTTGAGATTGATCAAGCTGGACTAGGATCGTGCAGTTTGTAGACATGGATGGATGCGGATACTCACATGGGGGAGCCTCATGATGATGATGTAAGTACTATTGATACTTGTGTTTCACTTGAGCATTTGGTAGATGAAGGCATTCAGGCAGACGAGTTCGGGTGAAGGCATTCAGGCAGACAAATCGGGTTGCACGATAGGTGCACATTGATGAGTTGAGATGAACCATGAATGAAGGATCGTGCAGACAGGTAACCCAAGTAGGGCGCATTGTGCATGACAAAATGGTGGAAACGGTGAAGTGTTGGAGTTGTGAATGGAGGTGTGACTCATGCGGAGGTGCCCGTGTGTGGCGACTTGGTTATGTCAAGGCACACCCAAGTTGGGCAAACAACACTATCATGTGATTTGGGCAGACTCATATTGTAGGGAGTTTCCCCTGCCTTTATACTATTGTGCAGTTCTCTTGTATAATGTTGTTTATGATGAATATGTATGGGTTTTCATCTATATAAAGGACAAAGATAATACTTGGTAACAAAAATAAAACTAAGTATTAATGTTAGGCATAGTCCATGAACATAAGTATTGGTGAATAGAAAGTGTTCGGTGGTGCCGCACCTCGCTATAGTGTGGTTGGATGATTACCACCAGTATAGGAGCATGATAAGTGGTATCAAAGCTATTTACAAGTGGTATCAAAGCTATTTACAAGTGGAATCAAGGAGTCGATTCCACAGGAAGGTCGAAGACTTGGAAGGGAGTTCAAGTTTTTCAGGCGACAGGTTGTATATCAGGGTGATTCAGGTGAATGGTGGAAGAAGTGTAATACTTCGTGACATGTTTAACAGAGGTGAAGCCTCATGCTTGGGCCAAGCTGGATGACAAGGCATGGCAAGTTCAGAAGAATGCTAAGGGAAGCTCTTGCTGACCTTATACAGGTTGAATTGGATTAAAGAATAGAACCCACATATTTGAGAGAAACTTGAAGTCTTGGAAAGGAATGTTGAAGACAAACTTCTTTGACTTGCTTGGGTAATGGAGCAGGATGAAGCTGCAAATTGTCATAACAAGGGAGAGGAAGCCGTGATGGTTGAGGATGTTGCAGATGTGACTATGATGGAGGATGAACTTGAGATTGATCAAACTGGACTAGGATCGTGTAGTTTGTAGACATGGATGGATGAGGATACTCACATGGGGGAGCCTCATGATGATGATGTAAGTACTATTGATACTTATGTTTCACTTGAGCATTTGGTAGATGAAGGTGTTCGGGCAGACGATTTCGGGTGAAGGCATTCGGGCAGACGAGTCAGGCTACACAATAGGTGCACACTAATGAGTTGAGATGAACCATGAATAAATGATCATGCAGATAGGCAACCCAAGTAGGGCGCATTGTGCACAACAAAATGGTGGAAACGGTGAAGTGTTGGAGTTGTGAATGGAGGTGTGACTCGTGCAGAGGTGCCCGTGTGTGGCGACTTGGTTATGACGAGGCACACCCAAGTTGAGCAAACAACACCATCATGTGACGAGGTGAATGAATGGTTGGTAAGTCATGTAGCGACCGTGCAGAGTTGCGAATGAGCTAGGCAACTGAGTTTGCCAAAATTTGGAAATTTGACTAAGTGTAAATTTGGGGTTTCCCAAGATTTAACTTATACTTTGTAAAAGTGGAAAATTATATATATTGATTCGGGTAGACTCATATTGTAGGGAGTTTCCCCTCCCTTTATACCATTGTGCATTTCTCTTGTATAATGTTGTTTATGATGAATATGTATGGGTTTTCATCTATATAAAGGACAAAGATAATACTTGGTAATGAAAATAAAACTAAGTACGAATGTTAGGTGTAATCCATGAACATAAGCATTGGTGAAAAGAAAGTGTTGAATGGTGTCACACCTCGCTATAGTGTGGTTGGAAGATTATTGCCAGTACAGGAGCATGACAAGTGGTATCAAAGCTATTTACAAGTGGAATCAAGGAGCTGATTCTGTAGGAAGGTCGAAGACTTTGCAGGGAGTTCAAGTTTTGTAGGTACAGGTGGTATATCATGGTGATTTAGGTGAATGGTGGAAGAAGTGTAATACTTCATGACGGGTTTAGCAGAGGTGAAGCCTCATGCTTGGGCCAAGCTAAACGACAAGGCATGGCAGGTTTAGAAGAATGTGAAGGGAAGCTTTTGCTGACCTTATATAGGTTGAAGCAAATGAAAGAGGAGAACCCACGGATTCGAGATAAACTTGAAGTCTTGGAAAAGAATGTTGAAGATGAACTTCTTCAACTTGGTTGGACAATGGAGCAGAATGAAGTTTCAGATTGTGCTAACCAGGAAGAGGAAGCCACGATAGTTGAGGATGTTGTGGATGCGATAACAGTGGAGGAAGAACTTGAGATTGATCAAGTTGGAATAGGATTGTGTAGTTTGCAGACATGGATGGATGAGGATACCAACATGGAGGAGCCTCATGATGATGATGTAAGTATTGTAGATACTTGTGTTTCACTTGAGCATTTGGTAGATGAATCATATACAGGGAAGAGCAAAGTCAGTTTACCGGTGCAAGGGAACATCTTACCATGGATGTCTATGATGAAACCTTGTATGGAGAAGCAAGGATTGTTGATTGCTACAAGACTTGTTGGGGTTGTTTGTGACCTTGTGACAAAAGGTGCAAGGACCCGTGACAAGGGACGAATATGATGATCATTACAGAGGAATGGGTTGTTCTTTAGCCATATGGAGACTTGGCTAAGTGCCCGGCATGACTCATGGACAGATTGGAGGAGGGCACACACTTGAGTATTATGATACTTGGGTGGACTTCTCATGGCTGAGACCAAGAGCAAGTCTTGGTGGAACCTTTAGTGGGGGAGCTATGATGGAGAGACTCATGTGATGATGATATGATTGGGTGACCGAGTTCACTAGACCGAAGATTGCAGGCTTGGATGATGAAGACCGATTGTTGTGATGGGTCTACTTGGTTGGACAACATGGGCAACTTGAGTCATGGACATCGGGTTGGAGACATGGAGCATGGTAGTCTTATGCAGGGACACTATGCAGGAGCACTTATAGAGGTGTCACTTATGGGCATCCAATGAGGAGTGCCAAGGTAGGGATGTTGTGTGGGTGGATTTTCTAGTGTGACATGGAGATGTTTTATTTGTGAACCAATGGAGAGGTTGTGCACTCTTATACAACAAGGCCATGGACTTGGATGGAGTTTTGAGCAGACTATGGATCATTCCTACTACATGGAGAGCTGAGGCATCTTGCAGAGACCTTTGGGCCGAGACTTGTATGCTTGCTAGAGTATTGGTTGTGGATGACTCATGTAGCTCATGATGACATGAGATTGTTGTGACTTTTGGAGACTTCATATATGGTGGACTTGGAGGATTTGATGCATTGAGGAGCTGAGGTCAGAGACTTTGATGCAGGATGGGGTGCATACTTTTGAGTACATGTATGAGTGTGGCTTGGAAGAGTGACTTGATGAGGAGGATCGACATAAGACACTTCGGAGTGATGGAGTTACAACGATGATGATGCCCTGGTGGCAACACTTGGGCATAGGTTGAGCTGAGACTTAACCACTTTGACACATGAGAGCTGATTGATCTATGATCATGGGTAGCACATGGGAGATGAGATAGGTGTATACTCTTTTCTATTGCAGACTTGAGGGATGACACATTACAAATATGATGAAGGCTACTTCATGGACCTGGATGTGGCACACCGAGAGTCAGAGTTCGATGAGATGATATCTTGACATTGAGGAGATACACATATGGATGATGATGTTGGGATAGATGAAGTTGATTTCATGCAGAACATTGACACCAAACATCATGGACAACATGTTGCAGACGAGATGGAGACTACTTCATGGACCTGAGCATGTCTTACACTTAAATGGAGATGGATTCTTGATCGAGTTGAGGATGTGACGGGATGTTATGAGAAATGACTGATGATGGCATGATGATGTGCATTCTCATGGTTTGAGCATGACATTCGGACTAATCACCCAACTAGCTCAGATTATGGGGCTTGAGTAGTGTGCAGAGATGTGTTAACATTTGTTGGAGTATCATGGCAGTAGTTCACACGATGACGATACATGATGAGGTCGACACGATATGTTGCAGGAAGCATGTAGCTTGAGATGGAGGGGCCAACCTTCCACGATGGAGAGCAGCATATGGAGATTGCGATGAGATGGTTGACGATCATGGATTGATATGATTTTCTGATATATAACATATTGATGGGGTGTATGCCTTGGTATGGATATCTTGCTGACAAATGGTTGCCAGGACGAGATATTGTCAAGGACGATAATGACTTCAGGTGGGGGAGGATGTAAATACCTGTTGCTTGAGTCACCTTCACCGTGCGAAGTGCGTGTGAGGAGCATGTGAAAAATGAAAAGTGAGCGAGCCAAGGACAAGTTTATATGGTGTCAGGCGAGTTGAGGGGGTAGTCCCATGAGTTGGACAATTCGATGCTCCTCTTGGGTGAAGGAAACATGTTAAATGAGTTGGCTTGGGCATTGGGCATAGGTCAGTTGCATGACATAAGCCACCACCCACCTGTATATATTGGTGGAGCATTTGTGGAGATGAACCATCATCATTTGATCAATCATTCGATCAAAGGATCTTTGCGGTGTGTGGATGAGCTCACATGACGGGCAAGACGGGTGAATGCAGAACTCAGGTGAGAAACTTGTGCAGAAAACTTGAGCAAGAAACTCGTGCAGAAAACTTTGGTGAGAAACTTGTGCAAGATACTCGGGTGAGAAACTCGTGTAGAAAACTCAGGCAAGGTCATTCAGGGAGAATTCGGGCGAGGTCATTCACTCAAAACTCAGGCGAGGTTGTTTAGGTAGAACTTAGGCGAGGTCATTCAGGCAGAACTCAAGTGAGGTCGTTTAGGTAGAACTCGTGTGAGGTAGTTCAAGCAAAACTTGGGTGAGGTCGTTCAGGCAGAACTCAGGTGAAGTTGTCGGGAGACCCGGGTGAAGTTGTGTGGCAAGTTTAGGTGAAGTCATGTAGTGACTCATGTGAATTCATTTGGTTGAACGAGTTTGGGTGAAGCCCATCAGGTAGACGAGTCGGGCTACACGACAGGTGCACGTCGACAAGTTGAGGTGAATGGTGAGCGAAGGATCGTGCGGACGAGCAACCCGGGTAGGGCGCACCGTGCATGACAAAATGGTGGAAATAGTGAAGTGTTGGAGTTGTGAACAAAGGTGTGACTCGTGTGGAGGCACCCGTGTGTGGCGACTTGGTTACAACGAGGCACGCCCAAGTTGGGAAAATGACACGATTGTGTGACAAGGTGAACGAAGGGTTGGTGAGTCATGCAACGATCGTGTGGAGGTGCAGACGAATTGGGAAACCGAGTTTGCTGAAAGTTGGAAATTTGGCTAAGTGTAAATTTGTGGTTTCCCAAGATTTAACTTGTACTTATAAAAGAAGAATATATATATTGATTCGAGCAGACTGATATTGTAGGGAGTTGCCCCTCCCTTTATACTGTTGTGCATTTCTATTGTATAGTGTTGTTGATGATGAATATGTATGGGTTTTCATCTGTATAAAGGACAAAGATAATACTTGGTAACGAAAAATAAACTAAATACAAATGTTAGGACTAGTCCATGAACATAAATATTGGTGAAAAAAGTGTTCGGTGGTGCCGCACCTTGCTATAGTGCTGTTGGAGGATTACCACCAGTGTAGGGGTATGAATGGTAGTTATAAGAGTCAAGTGTCAAATATTTTTAATGTAGATCCCCTATCTGATATGGTTAATGTGGAGGATGACCAACTCGAGCTTATTTTTGGTCTTGAATTAGAAGGCCAATCTGAGGATAGTGAAGTACCCTCGTTTTACATTAGCCTTAGACTGCATGAGTATGTCTTGCACAATGCCATGTTTGATTCAGGAGCATCCCACAATCTAATGCCAAAGGAAATTATGGAAAAATTGGGTCTTGACATTACTCTTAAATATCATGATCTTTATTCTTTTGATTCCGGTAGGGTCAGATGTATTGGTCTCATCAAGGATTTGGTTGTGAATTTAGATCAGATTCCAACAAAGAATGTTCTCATGGATGTAGTTGTGGTGGACATTCCCCCTAGATTTAGCATGCTTTTATCTAGGTTGTGGGGTGAAAAACTGAAAGGGACATTTGCAATTAGACTTCTCCTATGCCACTATTCCTGTGTTTGGTCAGATGAGAAAATTATATAGGGAGAAGAAGAAGAAGTATATGATCACAAGCAAGGAGAAAACTTTGAATCATCCAATTAATGTTGTACACACAGATTTAGAATCTTTTGTTATTTGTTTAGATAGTGGTTTTAATGATGTAAATAGCCATTTAGTTGAAGTGGAAGATGTTCTAGAGATAACATAAAATTTCAGTACTTGATCAAGAAAGACAAAAGCTTGCAAGTACCTCTGAGCAGTCTATGTTTCGCCAATCACAGAACATTGATGGAAGGAAACCAAAGGTAGAAGAGTAGATAGAATTCTAGCACTTAGTGGAAGAAGCCAATTTATGGAGTATGGATTTCGACGGAGCAGTAGGGTTGAAGATACTCAAGAAGTTGAATGCAAAGAGAATTTCAGTTTATGGAGACTCAGAGTTAGTAATCAAACAAGTCAAGGTTGAATACCTAGCCAAACATCTGCGAATGAGGGCTTAACGTAATGTAGTTTTAGATATTCTAAGGATGTTTACAGATTATACCTTGACATGTGTCCCTCGTACACAAAATGTCATTGTAGATTCTCTTGCTGTAACAGCTGCAAGTAATTTGAAGATTCGAATGAATTCAAACAATAAGTTTGAAACTCATGTGAAGCATTGTCCATCTATTCCTAATAATCTGAGATATTGGCAGGTGTTTCAGGATGACAAAGAAATTGATGATTTTCTGCAAAATTAAGGCAATTATAAAGTCACCTCTATAGATGGTGAGCAAGATGATGGTGAACCATAAATAGAGGTAAATTAGATGGAATTCTTACAGTTGAAAGATAATGTTATTCCTAAAGGTCTTATACCTTTAGAGGAACTATTTGATCAAGATGATGTAGCCTAAAAGCCAATCTTAATTCTGTCTAAGAAGGGTTTTGAAGATGTAAATATTGGAACAGCCGGGAATCCAAAGATGGTGAAGTTGTCAAAGGCATTATCTCCTCAGGTAAAAGCTAAATAAATTAGTTTACTATCTTGATTTTCTGATGTATTTTCTTGGGACTATACAGACTTAAAGGAATATGAAAAAAATATAATCCAGCATATAATTCCTATTAAGCCAAATCTGAAGCCGTTCCGCCAAAATCTGAGAAGGATAAATCAAAAGTTGTTGCCATCAATAGAAAAAGAGGTAAATCGATTTTACATGGTTGGGATAATCGTTCCGATCAGATTTTCAGATTGGATCTCCAATTTGGTTCCTGTGAGGAAGAAGACATGTGAGATCAGATTGTGCATAGACTTCAAAAATTTGAATAAGGTGTCATTAAAGGATAACTACCCGCTACCAAAAATGGACCGCATTCTCCAAAGAGTAGTCGGAGAATCACATATGTTGTTTCTCGATGGATATTTAGGATACAATAAAATTTTGGTGCATGAAGATGACAGGGACAAGACAACATTCACCACTCCTTGGGGAACATCCCACTATGCCAAGATGCCATTTGGTTTAAAGAATGTTGGAGCAACATTTCAGTGCGCCATGGACATCGCCTTCGCAAATGAAAAAGATGTGTTTTTAGTAGTATATGTTGATGATTTGATTGTCTTTTCAAAATCAAATGAAGAGCATTTTTACCATCTGAATTTTTTTTGGCATTGCAGAAAATATGGAATATCATTCAATCCCAAAAAGAGCCTTTTTGTTATGGATGAAGGGAAGCTACTCGGTCACATAATATCAGAGGAAGGAATCCACATCAATCCTGCAAGGGTGGAAGCTATACAGAAGATAGATTTTCCTCGTAATTAGAAAGATATTCAAGCGTTTAACGGTAAGATGAATTTCTTACGTCGGTTTGTGCCTAATCTAGCTGAACACTTGAGGGAAATTACTAATATGTTGAAGAAGGATAGTGTGGTCAAGTGGAATGAGGATGCTATAAAGTATTTTAACCTGGTAAAATGGCTCTATCTTCAGCCCTAATTTTGATCAGTATGGATTATTCATAGGATTTCACATTATTTCCTTCACTTCTAAACATACTATGGCAACAGTTCTAATGCGGAAATGAGATCAGCTAGAACAACCAATTACCTTTTTTAGTAAGACAATTAGGCATGTAGCCTTGAAATACAACATCATTAAGAAGCAATCCCTTGCCTTAGTTAAAGTTTTGAAAGACTTTCGAGTATATATTCTACACTCTCATATCCTTGCTTATGTCCCTAACACAGCAGTTAAAGATGTTTTGGTACAAACATATCCAGAAAGAAGGCAGGGAAATGGATTGTAGCATTTCTAGAATATGACTTGAAGATAAAGCCTACAAAGCTAATCAAGGGACAAGGTCTAGAAAAGTTAATGGCGAAGTCCAATCTACATGCATTAGATATAAATCTTATTGCAGCCATGTCTAAGGAAGAAGAAGATAGTTCGCTGATTTAGGTATCCGAAATTTTTCTCCAATCTCCTTGGTATTTAGATATTGTGTACGTGTTTCAAAATCTTTCACCACCACCGGGGATGGCTAAAAATAAAGGTAGAAATCTAAAAATTAGGGCTACTGGATTTTTCATTCTGAACAATACACTTTATTGGAAGGATCCTTGAGGCATTTTGCTAAATTTCTTAACTGAGGATGAAGCCGAGCAGGTCATGAGTGATTTTCATAAGGGAGACTGTGGAGGTCACTTATTTTGGAAGATGACGACTAACAAATTTTTTAGAGTAGGTTACTACTGGCCTACCTTGTTTGCTGATGTTTACAAAACTATCACAAGCTGTCATGAATGCAAAATTTTTCAGGGAAGAAGAAAGTTGCAGCCTCTACCTCTCAAGCCAGTCGAGGTTAGTGCACCGTTTCAACAATGGGGCCTTGATTTCATCGGAGAAATTAATCTCACATCCTCAGCTCAGCACAAGTGGATTTTGACAACGACAGATTATTTCACAATGTGGATTAAGGCAATACCCACTAGACAAGCCACAAACTCGGTAAATTTAGTTTCTTGAAACAAATATTTTGTCATGTTTTGGCTATCCTAACAAACTGGATTGAGGCAATCCCCACTCGGCAAGCCACAAGCTTGGTAAATTTAGTTTCTTGAAACAAATATTTTGTCACGTTTTGGCTGTCCTAACAAACTTATTATAGATAATGCAGCTTCTTTCAAGTCCAAAAAGATGATTGAATTTTGCAGCAAATAGAAAATTACCTTAAGACATTCTACTGCATATTATCCACAAGGTAACAGATTGGCCAAATCCTCAAACAAATCATTGGTCAAGATCATTAAAAAGATGTTGGAAACCAATAAGAAGAGCTAGCATAAAAAAGTGGTTAATGCACTATGGGCTGATAGGGTGAGCCAAAAGAAGTCAGTAAGTATGTCTCCGTTCGAGATTGTATATGGTATTGACACAGTATTCTTGACATCTCTCGCAGTCCTAGTTGTAAAACGTTTAGAAGAAGCTAGCAGTGAGGAAGATCATTTTCAGTGGAGAATAAGTCAAATGATCCATTTACAATAGACAAGAGAGGAATTTTTTAGAATACCTTTAGGCTATAGGAGAGAATTAGAAAGATTTATGATCGGAAGGAAAAGGTGGACAAATCTCAAATTGAAGACATAGTGTTACGATGGGATGATAGAAACAAGGATAAAGGAAAGCATGGAAAGTTCAAGAACCTATGGAAGGGACCATACATAATTGCTACATATAAAGCGAAAAAATATTTTCTACTCAAAGAAATGAATGGGGAAGATTGTCTAGGAGGACCAATAAATGGTCGGCTTCTGAAATGGTACGATCTCTAACGAGTTTTCTACTTTCACATTTTGTCATTGTACATACCATTTTTATCCTTTCATTGCAAAGTTTACACTGTCACCATTCATTTAGCTTGGGGCCTGAAGTGAAGGCTATAAAGTTGAATGTCTGCCTTTAGTTTTTGAGTATTTAGTGTCATTTGTTTGAGTTAGTCTCAGTTGAGTTGGTTTAGCTATGAGTCTTGAATCAAGGTGTTTTTTGGTGTTTTGAAGTTATTGACTCCATATTTCCCAATGGATGAAGGCACTTGTCTGCTTTTCCAAACATTTGTGGTTCTTGGCACCTCCTAGGAGCTACTATCCCCATCGGAGCCAGTGTTAGTGTCAGTGTCTTCACACTTCCATCGGTGATCATATTGCTCTTTTGCATGCATATTAGGTGTCTCATTTGATCAACTGAATTCCATTAGGTCATGGATCAATTGATGGTAGTGGTTTCATGTCAGTTTCCCTCATGACATCCACCCATTGACCTGTTTACACATTGTTTTTTAGTCATTCACAATCATCCTGTTTCATTTCATGTATAACAGTTAGTGCTAGGGTTTAGTCCCATAAGGTGTTAGAGTTTGTCAATCATGCTAAAATAAAGAGGTCAGCAGGCACATGAAGGTTCCTAAAGTCATAATTTTACTTCTGGTATGCTCAATAATTTCTTTTCACCTCAAAACTTTGTTTTGAGATAAAAACAAAGTATTTTTCTATTTTAATGATTTTCATGTAAATTCAATTATTTCTATACGTAATAAGCACTCAGGATCTGTTCTGGGTCTCCTTTCCAACTCATGCTACTGCAAAAGCAAAAGTATCAAGACATGAGTTCATCAAGTTGCTTACAAAAAGGTCAAATGTCAAACTGAAAGGAAAATTATTTATAAAAGTGACTAAGACTTTAGAAAGGTGGGTTGGAAATGAACAAAAATTAAAATTTAAGTTGTATAAAAGAAAAATCATGATAGGAAGTCATTCTATTGTGAAAAAAGCCAAGTGGAGAGCCAAAATCACGTTTTGAGGGAAGAGTGAGCAAAAAAAAAGGCAAAAAATTGCAAATTTGGTGCAAACCTGCCTGGTGCTGTGCATCAGAGGGTCAGCACTGTGCATTAGAGGGGAACTATGCATCAAGTAGAGGGGAACTATGCATCAAGCAGCTTTGTCCTATGTAAAAATACACTGGCACTGCACATCAACCAAGTGCTGCGCATTAGGCTCAGTGCGATGCGCATTGGCCAGTGAGGCTTCAAAACCAAACAAATGCATCTCAAATCCTCCCAAATGCTTCATTTGCCTTCTTAACAAGCAAGTACACTCACTTTGGAGCCTAGGTAGGGTTTTTATGCTTCAGTTATATTTTTATCTCCTAAGACTCAAAACCCTAGTGTGTTTTCCTATCTTATTTGTCACCACTGCAAAATCTTCTTCCTTGTCTCGATATTTCTATTTTCACTTGCCCTAAGCCTACCCTTTAATCCTATCTCACTTCACTCATATTCCCTTTCCCCTTTTCCCTATTAAAATTATCCCCTTTATCAAACCCTAAGTCCCTCATAAATCAAAACCCTAGCTCCCCAAATCCTTCCCTTCGTTCCCCTACCTCATCTCATCACTATTTTTCCATTTATAAAATCTCTTCATACACACCTTTTCGTTCCCACCTATTTTCCATTATTCACCATATCATCACCACATTATCTCATAGAGACAAGCATGGAAAGGGATAGTGAGTATGATTTTGAAGAAGACACTCATAGTGATAGCTCCAAAGAGAGAAATGTGCAGTCCAAGAAGCCTCACAAAGGTGGAAAAATCATGAGGGAGGAACCTATCAACATGAGTGAACTCCTTGTTTTCCCACTAGCCACCACATGTTTAAGATATTAGTCCTGTTTTTAGTTTTGTGAAATGGTTGAGAGGGTCAAATTTCACCATGAGTTAGCGAGGCAGTTTGTGATAAACATGGATAACAATATGTTACATATTGTTGGGGTAAACTTCACTCTTTCACCAACTATCATTGCAGAGGCCACAAGAATTCCAGATGTAGGGGAAAAGTGGAACAAAAGGTAAAATATTAGTAAGTAGCATTATGAGCCATATATCAAGGTCAAGTACCATGGAAAACTCAGCAGGGTGTTTCCTTTTAAATTCCTAGAGGACAGGTATGTTCCCCTCATGAAACTTATCATTAAATACTTTACATGTGAGGGTAGGTTCTCCAAAATTTATGCCTACCACATAAGATTGCTGATGCACTTCACCAGGGTCAGAATGATGAGCATCCCTTATTTCATATGCAAAAACATAGAGAGGATGATAATGATTGCAAAGAGAAAAACATATCCACAACAACTCAATAGCATTTATCATTTTTCTGTCATCAAAATTATTGTTTTGAATCAACTCACTTAGTTTGGAATGCCATGGGAAACTTTCATTGCCCATGAGTGCTTCAAGGGGCCTTAAATATTTTTAGATCCCCAAGAGGAAGGTGAACCTTTCGGGCAACAAAAGGAGCCTGAAAATAAAACAAAGGAGATTCATGTGTTTGTCACCTATGAGAGAGGCGCAAGGAAGCTTTTTATTGCCACCTGGCGAGTACTATCTCTAGCGGGGGTGGAAGGGGTCTCATTTTCTTCACCAGACCATAGGAAAATGCTATCTTCACCAGGGGTGGAAGGGGCTTTGCCTTCTTCTCCAGCTATAGAGGTTGGCTAGCAGTGAAAGAGTAGAGACAAAGGGAAGAAAAATATGCATGAGCAGAGCCCTACTAAAGGGCAACACAAAGAGATTACCTTGATTGAGGAGGATGTCACTGACTTGGGCTCTCAAGGCTCAAGAGTTAAGGACATGATTATCAAAGAGAAGGAGGCTGAAATACAAGCCTTATCACTTAACCATGAGAGGGCCAAATGGATCCTTAACTATCTTGAGTAGGAAAACAAACAATTGACAGACAAGCAAGCTATTATGGAGTTGCATATGGTTAGGGAATATAGGCAAGAGGCAAAGAAAACAAATATCGAGATGACTTCCCTTGAGCAAGAAATTGAGAGTGACCGAGAGACATGGTTGGAAAAGGTGAACATTAACCTTGAGAAGTTACTTGAGAAAGCCAACAAAGAGAAGAGAATGTTGTGCCATATTGCCTATCATTACTTAACTCAGAACAAGATTTGCAAAACAAGGGTAAAGAGGCTAAAAGCCAAGCTAAGAAGAGTTTTCAGGAACAAGAAAGAACATGATAAACTCAAAATCTTAGTTGAAGCTTCATTATCTCAACAAAGCACTTAATGAGGTTGCCTCTTACCAAATTTGAGGAAATTTTGAAATTTTTTTGTGATTTTGCATTTTTGAAAATAGAAACACAAGAAATTTCGGCTGATGCACAGTGCCACTGGAGCTGCGCATTGAATTGGTGAATCCTTTTAACAAATGGCTTATAGATTTGGATTCAGCATAAACAAAATAAGAAAACCCAAAAAGTTTCATCAATTTTGGAGAAGATATGGGCCACCAAAAGGGCAAAAAACACCCAAAAAATGCCCTCTCTGCCTCCTTTTGGACCCATAGGAAGGAATGCTAGGAGAACCAACTTTTGGAGGGTCAAACCAACTCCAAATCAGAAAATTCAAAGTGTTATCGAAACTATATAGGCAGAGATTTGCAACAAGCTATCTTGGTCCTAATTTGGGTGAGCGGAAGGCCTTCAAAGGTACCCTTGAAGCGGCACTGCACATGAGTCTCAGGGCGCTACGCATTAGGCATATTTTGTCAATTTTGCCTAAAACTCAAAATTTCACCCAGCCTCTTTAGTGGTTGACTTTTATTCTTGTTTAAGTAAATGTATGCATGTTAAATGATGTATTTGATGTAAGTATAGATGAAAATCACCTCATAGGGTAGATACATCAAGCTCCAAGTGGTTTTGAGCTGTAATGAATTAGTTCCCCAAGTTTTAGAGGAAAGTTGTTCCACTGCCTACTTTTGTTTTCCTAGTTTAGATATGGTTGAAACCACCCCTTTTCTCATGGGTTCGGCCCTGATATCTAGCATGACTGGCTTTCATGCCTATATTATGTAATTTCTTAGTCATTTGTAAAGGTTAGACTTTGGTAGAAGTGGTGACACTCATTGAACATTTGTATCAACAGTTTGGAAAGGAATAAAACCAGGTTTCACAACTATTTTTGTGGGATTCTTGTGAAAATGAGTTTATGTATTGTTTCTTCTTTGTAATGAGTTTTTCTTATGTTTTATATGTATCAAAATCCATATTTCTCTTCTAAAAATAAATGAATCAAGGTGAATGGACAAAATACAATGTTGTGCTTTGTCTTGGGAATGAATTCGGTTTTCATTGTTTTCAACTGTTTGAAGAGGATTCATAGTTTCTTTATGCCCTCCTCAACTCCTCAGTTGTCTTAATATTCCATCTTAATCCATTTCTTGTACATAAACCCTTATTTAATTCACCCTATAGAACATGATTGTATCCCTAAGTTGGTTTCCCAAACCTAATCTTCCTTCTCCAATTGATCCAGCAACCAAAATCTAAAATTCAAACCAAAAAACCTAAGCTACTATACCTAGCCTAAAATCTACATTAAATTCAATCATCTCAAGCCCTAATTTCCAATATCCTAATTGATATTGACAAGGAGAGAGCCCTCTCCCAACCTGGTAGGGTTAGTTACCAGGTTAAGCATGGTTTGATGTTACCCTAGTCTTGCCTTCCTTCAACTTGAGGTAGATCTAGGCCCTAACAACATGCTCACTTGAAGGAACACATATGTGTGCCAGGTGGAATAACAGTGCATCCTGAAGGTGAAAACTTGGAACTTGCTTCTGTTCGAGGAGTGTCTGGTATGTGTTGTCAAATTATGGGTCGCTCTTGTAAAGATGTGGCTACCCCGATGTCTCGTGCCCATATGAGTCGAGCACAGTGATCAACAACATGACCAGTTGTCGGCTAAGGCAATCAACGACATTATTCATGCTACCCTTCTTATACTTAATGTTCAAATGGAACCGTTGTAGGTAGGTCGACCATTTATGATGGCGATCGTTCTACAGCTTCCCTTGTGTTTGTATGAACTATAAGGGTTGGTGGTCTGTGTGGATGACCGTTTCCTTCCCCAGAATGTAATGATTCCATTGATGAGATTCCTCCATAATGGAATACATTTCTTTTTTGTAATTGGGTTACTTTCAGACTGTGTATGGAAGTGTCTCACTATGGTACGACATTACATGCCCATGCTGAGTAAGAACCGCACCAATAACATAGTCAGAGGCATTTGTCTCAACCTCAAATGGTTGTTGCAGGTCGAATAATGTGAGCACTGGTGCAAAATAGAGGCGATTCTTCAACTCGGAGAATGCTTGTTGTTGGGTTTCAGACCAATTTTTTTTTTCTTTTTCTCCACCTTTGGTGACTTGACTTAAAGGCCAAGTGACATGATAGAACCCCAACACGAACCCACAGTAGAAGTTGGCAAGACCCAAAAAGCTACGGAGGTCTATTAGAGTGGTTGTGGCTGGCCAATCCTGAATGACTTGTATCTTTAATAGGTCCACATGTACACCCTTCTCATCAATTATGTACCGAAGATATTGAACCTGGGTCAAGCCAAAGGTGAATTTCTCCAAGTCAGCACACAACTTGTGTTGTCACAGGATTTGAAGGACCTATTGAATATGGTGGAGGTGCCCATCCCAACCCTAGCTGAAGACCAAGATGTCATCTAAATACACCATCATGAATGCATTGGTGAAGGGTCGAAAGATATCATCCATCAGTCTCATGAAGGTTGCAGAGGTGTTTGTCAGTCCGAACGACATGACCAACCTTTCGAAAAGGCCCTCCTTGGATTTGAAGGTAGTCTCCCACACATTAGAGGGTTCGATAGGCACCTGGTGATAACCTGAATTCAAGTCAATCTTGCTGAAATATTTGGCCCCCTTGAGCTGGTCGAGAAGGTCATCAATTTGCAATATTGGGTACCTATTCCGGACAATGATCTTATTCAATGCCCGATAGTCAACATAGAGCCTCCACGTCCCATCCTTATTCTGTACCAAAACAGTTGGGCTCCCACAGGGTGACGAGCTTGGCCTGATGTGCCCTTTATGCAATAGTTCATGAAACCTCCTCCTAATATCGTCGTTCTCCACAACAAAGCACCAATAGATCAGCCCATTCGACAGTGGTGCGCCCGGGGTCAGATCGATAGAGTTCTTGACTTGACAGTGCAGAGGTACCCCTATAGGTGAGGAAGAAAAATCCCTGTACTCCTCCACAACCTTGTCCATTTGTTGTTGCTGTGCAGAGTAGCCCTGCTTGGAAGTCATGGCCATAACCTTGTTCTTGCTATGAGGGTGAGTCATAAGGAAAAAGAATTTCCTGGTCTAGGAGATGATCTTACTACATTTCTTTGCAGTGATCAAAGAGATGGTGGTATGCAGGGCTACCTCTAGTGTCCTGCATGACTTGTTGGCCAAGGTAATAATCACAGAGCAAGGTCTAGACTCATATACAACAGGTCACTTCCACAATTATGGTTGTCCTCAAAATACATCACAAACTTCAAGAGGAGCAACATCACATAGTACATCATTCGTGAAGGGCTTGATGCTATAGGAAAGGCGGCACTGCTGGTTGATGTGAAGATCTCATCCTTGCTGAAGCCACCCAATGGTCTACAACTGTGGATGTATTGTAGTCTCTATGCCCATCCACTTCATGACCTCTACTGAAATGAGGTTCTTTTGGCTCTTGTTGTCGACAATGAACTATAGTGGAGAACCCTTCACTGACATCTATGAGTGGAAGATGAATTCCCCATCCTTTGGATCTTGAGGCTTAATGTTCTGGATCTTGGTGGTGGCCACAGTGGCATTGGGCTCACATCAATGATTTGCTTCCCTTTCTTATTTCCCTTATCGGGTTCTAATTTAGAGCCAGAACAAGTGTCTAATTTAGAAGCCTTTAGCTTGGCCATCAGTGGCTGCTTGGCCAGACACTCACTTGTATTGTGAGTGGAGCTCTTATGGAACTCATACAATTTTCCCATGTCCTTCTTTTTCTTCATCGTGTTGTTATTTTCTTGCAGCTTCAGTGGGCTATCCTGGGTAGCCCCACCTTAGCTTGGTCCTTTATTCTATGGTTTTGGGGTTCCTTTTCCTTGCTTTGGATTCACAAATCCAAACACCTGCTTCCTCTATTTAAACTTCTTCTCAATCTTGACCGCATACTAGTACGCTGTGCCGAGCGAGGAAATGTCCAAGAACTCCATCTCATCCTGGATGTAATTTTATAGACAATTGTGGTACTTGAGCACCAAATGCGCTCAGTATCCTTGATATCCGACTTCATGCAAAGGGTATGGAAAATATTTCTTAACTCTGACACATCTTGGTTCCTTCCTTGGTGTACTGTGGTCCACTCTATGTATTTATCTTCATAGCATCCAACAGGGTAATATTATTCCTTGATGGAATCTTGATAGAATCTCAAGTGGGTGCGGCTGAAAACAATGAGGGTTCACTCTCATTCTTTTGTTCACAATATGCTTTCCACTAGTCCTGGACATGTGGGGCAACTTTGAGAAGTGCAAAAGTAATATTTTCCCGATTGGAAAAGTCATGAACTAAAAAATATCCTTCTAACAGATTTAACCATTTATCTATGGCGTCTACATTTATTAGGCCTTCAAATATGGGAATATTGAAGTTAACTTGTACCTTAAAAGGAGTGGTGCCTCAAGAGTGGCTGTTGCATGAAGATGCAATGCTTGTGGGTAGCCATCAAAGGATCTGAGCAAAGTTATCCATCACCACATCCCTCTATCACTCGAGGGATTCCTTGAGAAACATTTTGAAAGGATCTCCTACCCCCTTGTCTTTATTTTCTTCCACCATGGGAGGTCATTGGGTTTTGCAAGGCTGAGCTTACGACGACTCAACCAAGTCGAGCACTAACTCCTTATACCCTGAGATTATTGGGGGCATGTAAAGAAAAACAGAGAAAGAGTATACCGCTCTGATACCACTGATCCAAACTTAAATAGGAACACAACAACTTACAAATATAATCATAAATACAGAGATGCAACAGAAAAACACTTCATTTCATTAATAGAAACATATTGAAGTATGCTTACAAACAGAATGGAAATAAGATAGCTTGGGTGATGGTAGCTAATCTCTGAGAAGAGATGTGACGGCTACATGCCTTTGAACTATGTTATAATGAAGCCCAAAGGCCTATTTATTATTAATTAACAATGGAAAACCCTAAACATCCAAAATCCTAACACTAGGAGATGAAGTGCCAAAACTGTGGGCCCCATTTGGGTAAATTGGTACATCAACTTCTCAGGGTCATAACTTTGGCATACAATATCCTTTTGGCTATCATAATACCTCATTTCAAAGATCTCGAAGAGACAATAGCAATAAATCAACTAGTTGATTTGGGACATTTCCGATCTCTCCTTTTTCCATAAAAATGTCGTTTATGGCCTTAAAACGGCTCTAGAAGTTCAGGGCTCGATAAAGTGCCAAAAATAGTAAATTGTGCTACAATTAAGGAATCCAAAAAACTAAAAGAGACAGTGTTGGGGGTCCAAATGGAATAGGCGGGTGGCCACCAATATCCACCTGGATCACTCCTACCCCCTTAGGCAACAATGGTCCCCAATGCCTTGAGTGCCTCTACGAGATGGGGAAACTTCTGCTGAACTTGGTCCCTAGTGAGCCACTTTCCTTGGTGAAGGAGTTGGCCAGCTTTGACAACCCAATATAGTTGGATCATTTGTTGGAAAGTGTTCTTAATCTGTGTGTCCATGATTTGATCGGTGGTGGCCTATTCCATACAGTCTGGGTTTAGCTTTGTTGGTGTGAGCTGTTCTACAATGTCGGATGTGTCCAACAATGGTGGAAAGTATGGTCGAACGTGGTCTACATTAAACACTAGTGTAGACCAAGGAACGATGGAATGCTAACCTCAAAGGCATTGTCCCCTACAACCTTGTTGATTGTGTATGGCCCATATTGGAGCTGGAAAAGCTTGTGATGTGGTCCAACGAGGTGCTCCTTTTACAAATGTAGCCAAACTTTGTTGCCCACCTGGAACTTGTGTGGAACTCGATGATGATCATGGTGTTGCTTGTACTTAGCATTGGATTTCTCCAATATATCATGGACCTACTCGTGGATGTATTGAATGGGCGCAATGAATTTGTTAGCCTTATCTTCTTTGGACTGGAGATGAGCTGAATTTGCATGAGTAGTTGCAAATGGTATGGCCACATCAGTGGGATATAATGGTTGAAATCCCAACCCTACTTGAAAGTGGTTGTGGCCTCTTGAGCTATGGAGAGCTCTATTGTAGCTGTGTTGGAAATAAGGGAGGCTTTCATGCCATGTGCATGGATGCTTTGAGTTGTACATGTGGAGAATGTGTACGATCATCCTGTTGACAACCTTTGTTTGGCCATCCATTTGGGGATTGAAAGTTGTGGACTTAGTAAGTTTTGTATCCAACATTGATGAGAGACCTGAACAAAATGTACTGAGAAATATGTTGTCTTGATTTGAGACAATGGACTGTGGGATCCCAAAGTGTACCCATACTCACTCAAAGAAGATCTTAGCAGTGGCCTCTACTGTGATACTCTTCTTGGAAGTTGCCATGATGGCCATCTTAGAGAATCTGTCGACAAGCATGAAAACGCAATCATTTCCGTGCCTAGTAGAAGGAAGGCCCAACATATAATCCATGTAGATATATTCCCAAGGCTAGCTAGGAGTAGGTAGAGGAGTATACATGCCTTGCTTCTTGATGGTTGGTTTGGCAATGGCACGAGCAGTGCATGATCTAATGTACTTCCCAAAATCTTGACGAAGTTTCAGCCAATAAAAATACTTTTGCAATACCGAAACTATTTTCTCTACTCCGAAATTTCCAACGACCTGATTGTAGTGCGCCTCCTAAATCATCTTGGCATGCCTACTTGAAGGAACATAGATGTGTGCTAGGTGGCATAATAGTGCATCCTAAAGGTGAAAACTTGGAACTTGCTTCACTTCCAGGAGTATCTGGTATGTGCTATCAAATTCTGGATCACTCTTGTAAATATGTTGCCACTCCAATGTCTCATGCCCACAGGAATTGAGCGCATTGTTCAGCGTCATGACCAGTGGTCGACTGAGGAAATCACTGACATTATTGTTGCTGCCCTTCTTATAATTAATGTTCAAATGAAACTGTTGCAGGGAGGTTGAGCATTTATTATGGTGATCATTCTGCAACTTCCCTTGTGTTTGTATGAACTGTAAGGGTCAATGGTCTATGTGGATGAAATTTTTGTTACCCAGAATGTAATGCTTCCATTGAAGGTAGGCCTTCACAATGGAATACATTTCTTTGTTGTAAGTGAGGTACTTTCAGACTGTGTCTGAAAGCGTCTCACTATGGTAAGCCACTGGATGCCCATGTTGAGTAAGAACCACACCAATAGCATATTCAGAGGTAGTTATCTCAATATAAAATGGTCCTTGTAGGTGATGAGCACCAGTATTGCAACAAGAATGCTGCAACTCCTAGGGCTACCAGATTTACTTTATCAACCTGGGGTTCATATAAACTTGGAGGTGACAATGTTGTATACACAAGTAAAAGTGATGGTTCTTCCCTTTTTTCATTATTTAGCTGGAGACAAACCACTAGATTTTTTCAAGCCAAACTTCTATGTATTCAGAAGAAGCTTGATTACTGATGAGGGAAAGAGAAATCTACTCTAAGAGAGAGCTTGTCTACTGCAATAAGGAAAAAGACTGCAATCCAATGCTAAAAAGACACTGTTTTCTAACTAACTACTAAGAGACTATGTTTTAGAAAGAGTTTTAGGTTAACATGTATGAAATTCTACTACCTTAACCATGTAAATCCAACACATCAACTTTCTACTACTATGCATGTAAATGGCTAAAATAAATCCGTTTTTTTCTTTTTGTCTATTTTATGGAAAAGTGTGAAAGCTAATCTATTTTTGTGATGTGGCAGGTGGTTTAGGAATGTTGGTGCATGGTTGGGAGGTTTGGGAGACCCTTAGGTGACCTTGTCCAAGTTCCTAGAGGCTTTTCCCTCAATTCAGCCTCAAAACGGGCCACTACAGGAAAACCTATAGGATGTCCTAGAAACCAACAAGATTCCCTCTATTTCTACAGGATAAAGCCAAGAGAAAATTGACGGGTGTTGAAGGTGATGGAAGGCTTAGGGAAGGTGTTTGGTGGGTCGAATGAGGTGATAAAATGCCTAGGATCACTCAGAACTCAAAATCAAGGTTGGGAGATGGTTGGATTTTCTTAACGTGCTTGGATCCTTGTAAAATGATGAAATTGGTCAGGGTGTTAGTGAAAGTAAGGAATTCTCATGGATGGATGAAGTTGGAAGGAGATTGCTGACTACGAGATCTCTCTTTATGTCTGAAACACCTAGACTACATCAAATATTGATATTTGCCCAAAAATCATGTAAACAAGAAGAAATTCAATAAGCTAGGAATATAGAGTTTAGTGAGCTAGTTGTCTACTTCATCCATGAGGAAAATTTGCAGAATAAGGTGGAATAATTGATGAGATCTACTGTAATACTGAAAATGGAAGAAATGAGAACTAAATCCTACTCTTTTAACTGATCAAATGATGGCTTAAGTACAAAACACTCTAAATTCTATGAGAAAATAGGATTCTATCTTTTTGGGGCTGCATAGGAGTCCTTTCCTCAAATCATGATCCCTAAAGGAAGAAGCAAGGCCAAAACACCTATTAACATCTTTTTGATGTTCCTTTATCTCTTCTAAACTACTGTTGAGGTAAGGGACAATTGGAAGAAAACTAATAAACAAACTAATCAAATCTACACTACTTTCAATGAAATACTTCTAAAGACAATTTAACCATGAATCTATGAAACCAATCTAAGAATACATATACATGAAGAGGAGACTTTGCTGCTAGGGTTGGGCCCCAACCCATGAGATTCCTTCCTCTGAGTTAACTTAGTATTGGATCAAGAAAAATCTCATTCTCATTATCAAAATAGAAAACTACATAGCAATGTCTTCCACAACTCTGGAGATAAAAAATAACTAGTGTTTTTACAGCAAAAATTCGAATCCTAATGAGGCTCTAGGCCTCTTTATTTATATAGTTGAAGTCTCCAATGACTTCCTTAAATCTAGGGAGGCTCGACTCCCAAACTCGAGATAAACTAACTCTTTTACTGTGACTTGCTCGACTAACTTTTGATCTTCATGTCTTGGCTGTTTGTACTCTAAGCTAGTGTGATTAATGGAAGAATATTGGAATGAGGTAGTAGTAAATAATGAGGATTTACCTCCTAAAATCTCTCTTCATTGTCCCATTCAAATTTCAGCCCTTAATCTTGCCAAAATTCCCCGATTTTCTCTCACAAACATGAATTAAATGCACATTAGCTCACTGGGCATAATATCTCACTTTGACTCATCTCATTAAACAAAATATAATAAAAAAATGTAATAAATTGTGAGAAGAATTGATTTGAATAAGCTAGGAGGTGAATTAAGGTCCATATAGTTAGCTAATGATGAGGCTTATCATCACCCCCCTACTGAGAGTGTTGCTCATCCTCTGAGAAACTCAATCAATATCCATATCTTTCATAGCCCTAGTGGCCTCCTTGGCATCCCATGCATTTGGTTTGGTTTCCTCTTCATGAGCATAGAATCATGCCTTCCTTTCTATCTCCTCCCACTACTTTCTTTCTTCGTCTTCCTTCCTTCCTCTTAACATCCCCAAGAGTAGTGGTGGACTGAGTCTCAAGCCAATCCAATTGACTTTCAGCCTTTGTATGGTTTTCTTGTACATGGGTGTCCTGTTCAGTGCTTCTCTCATTCTTTGAGGAGAATGGTACTCTCTAATTTTCAAACTGTATGGCAAAGTATTCCATCTCCTCTGGAAATATTTAAGTTGTCATCCCCTAACAGCCTGAACATATCCTTAAAATGTGTAATTGGTTTCTCTTGGGCAGCAAGACACCTCAGTGAAAGTTGACGATCATTTACAATTAAATTATGTCTTATGATGATAGCCATTGGATTTGACTACTTAGCTCCTATCATGGGAGAATCTATTTGTTCCCTTGCCAATATCTTCTTCATTTCTGCGGCCCTTTCTTTCTCATGGTTCATCAATGATGCCAAATCCATCAACTGTAAATCCCCTAGTTTTGCATTAGGGTCCGACACATTCAGATCTGTCAAGCCCATGTTATCCAAGTAGAACTCAAACATCTTAGCCCTATCCTCCAATATGCGTTGATAACAAAGATCAATGAACGGTCTATAATCCTGGAATGGCATAGCGCCTCTCTATGCTAGGGTCTTGATTTGAAACTGCAACCACTATTCTTTAAGGTATAATTCATAGGACTTTGTTGGAATCCTGAACTGGATTGCCTCTAAAGATAGACTGACCATGCATGCCAATTGATTCTCTCTCTCTTGTATTTCTCCTTTCAACCATGCATTTTTTGCCTCCAATTAAGCTTTCATTATGGCCTCTTTGTTCGTCAGGCTGCTTAGTTCTTTGCCAATCTCGTTGAGATTTTCCTCCATGTGACCTATGTCCTCCACTCCCTTGGACATAGAAATCTACATCCATATATGTGTTCTTGTTCTTTCTTTCTCAAGCTCAAAGAATAATGGGATAGAAAATTTTTGTGGAATGACCCTATCCCCTTCAATAAATCTCTAGTTCGAGTCAAGGTTAGGTTGAGGACTAGGTTCCCTTAGCTTTGTATCCTCCTTATTTGTCTCTTGCTACATACTCCCTTCTTTATACAATTTTTAAGTTTCCTATAGGTTTAGCAAATTTCTCTGTAGGATGGGCTTTGTTTCCTGTAGTTCTTGTTGTGTATCCTGTAGGTTGTATTTTCCCTTGGATGAGGTAGATCTAATCAGAGGCATTTTCACATAAGTGATAGGAGACTTGGGGGGCTTTTTCTTGAGGATACTTCTCCCTGAGTTTTTATAAGAGGAGCCACCTTCTCCTATTGTTTAGGTGAGTATTCAATAACAATAGGGACCTTGGTGGGAGCTTGAGGTTTTCCTTGCCTTATTTTTGTACGTTTTCTTGTTATAAAGTATAAAGGAGTTTGTCTCTATCTTTTGCCTTTTTGTTTGATAGGGGTGCTAAGGGCACTGATGAAAGTTGCTGCCTGTTTCTTAGTGGGTTTTTGAGACACCTTGGGTGACTTACCCTTATCTTCTATCTCCTCTTTTCCATTTCCCTTTTCATCTTTGTCTTTCTCCTCTTCTTCTCCCTCTATATCCTCACCTTGTTCATGAGTTTCCCGCTTGGCATCTTTCTCTGTTTCTTCACCACTTTCCTTCTCCTTCTCTTCCTCTTCTTCTTCAACTATTTCCTCTTCATCCATATCTACTTCTTGTTCATCTATTTCAGTCTCTTCTTCATCCCTTTCACTAGGAGTAGGTCTCTTGTCATATTCTAGGGATTTTATATCCTCCTCTATCTGTATGTCTCTAAAAATTGCCCACATGATAGGAATTCTAAGGTTTTGGAGGGAATATTCTATGATGAGTCTAATTAACCCATGATGGGCTAGCTATTGGTAGTTTAATTCCTGCACCTCCGTGCTCATATCAATCAATGATTGAAGAGGGAAGTAGGGTATGTTGAGTCTGTGGTGAGGAGGTGTATCTGCTCCAAACTTCAATTCTTCAAGTAGCCTAAACTGGTATCCATATACCACACTATACCTACCTTAACATGATATTTATTTTATAAGGTGGTATCTTATTTCATTCCAAGGGTATGGTAGGCTTGCTCTTCTTACTCCATTTTTGTCTTCCATGGCCTCCTCTTCCTCTACAAAGATTTTCTTCTTCGCAATTTGGTTATTTCCCTTGTCTTCCTTTCTCCAAGGCACTCCTACGGGGAGTGTGGTAATTCTCCTTATGAGTCTAGGGATGAGCTTTATCGAAATGCCTCTCACCACAACAGTGGCATGGGTCCTAGTTAGTGGAATGAGGGAGAAAGAAAAATATCTGGCTACTTCATCATCATACCCCCTCAATTTCTCAAAGAAACCCTTCCAATTATGCCTTGTGAATATTTCTAGCATAGGAGGGTGTTGGTGAATCCTCATGGTGTTGATGGGCTCCCTTCTATTAAACCCCCCTGCCATTTTGTCTGATGGATGGAGGAGCAGAGATGTCTGATATAAAATTTTAATGAAGGAGGAAATTGAACTGAAATTTTTGTGGATACAATTCCCTTTTACTATAATCAATTTCAACAAGCTAGAGGATTTTATGTTCCTTTCACTTGAAAAAATAGGAGGAAACTTAGAGGCTACCTCCTTACAATGATTGATGTAGCCAACCCCTATTTTTTTCCCTTTAAAATTTCTCACTGCCAATCCTGTAGACTTCCTGACTGTATCCTATAGGATTCCTGTGGGATCCTGTAGGATTCCTTGTAGGATCCTGTAGGTGGTCCTACACAAGAAAACAATGAAATTTACCTCTCCTGTAGACTGCTTAAGTACCGAGAGTGACTTTTCTAGTGTGAGCCTCGAGAATGTGAATTCATCTATGCATGGGGATCAATGTTTATTTCCTCTTATGGTCAATTTGACTGAGATGTGTGCTGGTAGCTGAGGTATGAATATATATTTTTGGACCTTTGGTCCCACTACCACATCATCATTCTCCTTACCTCATAATTAGCTCCCACTTCAGGCATCCATAGCTTTACTTCTTTTGACTTCATCATCCTTTTCTTTGAATTGACTACTGCCACATGTGTGAGGACTAACTATTTTGTCCTCACTGACTAAACGAAGGTGGCCAAGTTAACAGGCCACCTTTCGCTTATAAACCAACTCGTTCACAAAATTTACATATTTTGATCACATTATGAAAATGAGAGGGTGGAAGTGAGATACTTACCTATGGTAACAATACTTTGCTGCATTTTGTTGAAGAAATGAGGTTTTGCTGTGTGTTGGCTGCATGTGATTTCTCCTCTTTTTTCTTATATTGTCCTTTGATGATTTTCTTTGATGTGCAAGTACCTGGTGTTGATGATGATGATGATGATGATGATGCTGATACTACTAGGCTTTGGAGGAGCTTCTTCTACCTTTGGATATACATGCTTGAAACTTGATGCAACCTATGATTTTTGTTTTGTGGGATAAGCTGCTACATGATTTCCTACAGGGTGTCCTTTAGTTGCTTCTCCCTCAAAAATTTTAATCATATTCTACTGCTGGGATTTGAGGATGATT
>APFE030960776.1:58682-68710 GCA_000404065.3 Pinus taeda
TTTATTTATTTATTTATTTTTATGAATGCAGGGATGATCATGGTGGAGTGAGGTATGGTAATGAGATTGTGATATAGGAATTTATTTCTTTGACATGGGCATGCCATTTCCTTGATCTAGGGTCACTTCCTTTATGATTCCCAAACCATTGTAATTCCTATTGGATGATCCTATAGGTTTTCAGGGAATCTTGTAGAAAACACATAACCCTTGCAAAATGAGGCAAATGAGTGAAAAAAATGAAAGGAATGGTGGAATGATGAAGGATAATGAATGGATAAATAAAAAAATGAGATGAATAGGTCCCTTTTTATTCTCCATTGTTGCTCTGATCATCCTCCTACTCACCTGCAAACAATATTTTCATAAATTTTTTTTTCTCTTTTTTTTTCTTTTTTTTCTTTTTTTTCTTTTCAAAACAACTAGTCTACCTCCAAGAGGTTTTAATCCTAGCTTCTTGCCCTGGGCACCTAAAGAGAGGTTTTCACCCATAGATCTTTTTATTTCTCTCTATTTTTGTTTTGGCACCATTGGGCCACCTCAATATTTTCAACCCAACAGTGGGACTCAGGCACCCCATGGAGTTTTTCACCCGATTCTCCTTATTTTTTCTTTTTTTCTTTTCTTTTTCTCAGTGACTTGATGAGGTAGGAGCTAAGACTTGCGCCACCACCATAACTATTTTGTTGATACCATCAATGAACTCTTGCTTTGACAATGGCCTTTTGTAAACTTTCAATCTATGCCCATTAACAAGTAAAGGAATGGCCTCTGCATCTATGGTCTTGATCTGCACCGAACCATTATCATGACATTTTTCTAGGACATAAGGCCCTAACCATCTAGTCCTTAACTTGCCCTTAAAGTATTTATATCTTGAATCATATAACAAAGGCTAATCACCTTCTTGAAATTTCTTGCCCTTGATGTTCTTGTCATGCCATATCTTCCTCTGAATTTGAGTTACCTCTGTGTGTAGGAGGGCCTGCATTCTAAACGCATCTAACCCATTCAATTGGAGCAATCTCTCTAATTGTGCACTGCGAAGATCTAGATCTAGTTGGGCTGCCATCTTCAATGTATTGTGCTCAAATTCAATGGACAGTAGGGCCCTTTTCCCATAGAACAACTAGTAGGGTGTTAATCGAGTGGTGGTGTCCTAGGTGGTATTGTAGGCCCAGGTGAGCTTAACTAGTCTATCTACATAATCTCTTTTTCTCCTACTAACCACTTTGGTCAAGATGCCCTCCAGTGCTTTGTTGGTTACCTTGACTTACCCATTATCCTATGGCTGATAGGGAGTGGAGGTCCTATGCTTGATCTTGTGCTGGCTTAACAAGTCTTCAATCATTTTAGAGGTAAACTAGCTGCCTTGGTTAGTGACCAGTTCTCTAGGGTACCCAAAGTTGTAAAAGGAATTTTCCCTTAAGCACGCAACCACCTTCTTCTTTATGGATGCCTTGATTACCTTGGTTTCAGCCCACTTAGTCAGAGATTCAGTCCAGACAATGATGTACTACTTTTTCTTGGAAGGAGAGTCAATAGTTCCATTCAAGTCCATGCCCCAGTTGTCAAATGGATCAAAATTCACTTGAGGTTATAGAGGCATTTCATCCCTTGGAGTAGGCTTTCCCATCCTTTGGCACTGATCCCACTAACTAATAAATATTTTCACATCTTGATTAAGAGTGGGCCAATAATAACCAACTTGTAACACCTTGAATGCATTCCCCTTGCTACAAACTCACCTCCACAAGACCCATCATGATAGGTCAGAAGGATGTTAAAGGCTTCCTCCTCCCTTACACATCTTCTCAAAATTTGACTCGAGCCTAGTTTGAAGAGGTTGCCCCCTATCCAAGTTAATGGGGCACTCTTCCTCTCAATCTTGCTTTTCTCTTTGGAGGACAACTTAGGTGGGAATTGTGCAGATACCAAATAGTTTTCTATGTCAGCAAACCATGGAGAGAGAACTGAAATGGTGAATAAGTGTCCATCTAATAACTAATCATCAACCATCCCTTCCTCACTTGTAAGAAAAGTTAATCTGGACAAAAAATCGCAACAACATTTTTTTTGCCAGTCTTATCAACAATAGTTAGATCAAATTGTTGTAATAAAAGTAACCATCTAATAATCCAGGCATTCACATCAGGTTTATTCATTAAATATTTGATTTGAGCATGGTTAGTATGTACAAATGTTTGATAACTTGTAATGTAATGCCTAAATTTGTTGAATGAATGCACAATAGCTAGGAGCTCCTTTTCGGTCATTGTGTAATGCAGTTCAACCTTTGACAGATTCTTACTGATAAAGTAAATGACACAAGAAAAATTTTCATCTATTTGGCCTAGAGCTGCTCCTATGGCTTTGTGTGAGGCATCAACATGTATATGAAAAGGAAGGGCCTAATTTGGGCCTCGGTGAATCGGTGCAGCGGTTAACTTGTCCTTCAGGGTGTCCAGGGTCTCTTAACATATTTTTGAACATACAATCTCAGAGTCTTTGGCCAATAACCCAAACAAAGGAGAAGCTAACTCATTGAAGTCTTTTATAAACCTTCAATAGTATCCAACTAACCCTAGGAAACTTCTTAAATCTCTCTGCTTTTGCAGAGGTGGGACCCTTTGGATAATAACTATTTTCCTTGGGTCCACCTATAGTCCTTGTTGGGATATTGAATGACCTAGCACAGTCCCTGAAGTCATCAAAATCTCACACTTTTTCAGGACTAAGAGACATATTTATTTCAATGCATTTGTTTAGAACCTTACCTAAGTTGGACAGAGCCTCCTGGAAATCACATCCATAAGGTGTAAAATCATCCATATAAATATCTACTACATCATGGAGCAACTCAACAAAGATACTCAGGACTTTTGTCTAGAAAGTGGTAGGAGCATTTCATAGGCCAAAAGGAAGGACCCTATAGGCGAACGTACCCCAAATTTTTATCCTGGTCTTCCAGGCTAATCTGGATTTGATTGTATCCACTGAATCTATCTAAGAAGGAGAATTTTTTTTCCCTGTTAGGCCATCTAGCACTTGGTCGATGAAAATGTTGGCTTATGGGGCCTGAACTAGGTTCAAAAATGATTTATCCAAGAAAATCCCAGTACTATTGAACCTTTCGGCAACATTCCACGGAGCGCAGATTGAGGTCTCACCCGAAGTAGTATGGGAGGGTGATAGAACTAGTTTCCCACACCCTAGGGATGTCTGATATGAGGTGATTGGTACGCGATCCAACCTTCGCACTTATTTCCCTACACACAACAACAACAACCCGTGCCATACAATACAGTCTTTGCATAGTTCTATTCGTACCACGACTCATGTTTATTTACCCAGGTCTTCCTTAATTAGGCTCTGTTATCTAATTACATAGATTCTTTTTATATATAATAATTCATACAAGTATTCATCAAGTGTGCGTAGTAAATAAACAGAGTAAAAGTAAAGCATAACATCAAAAGACGAATTCAACAAAAGATGCATATAACAAACTTCTCTTTATTAAATTTCAATCCCAAGTACTAACCCGACTTTGCCTTGTGCACTTAGCTACAGGGGTCCGCGCACTCAGCTGCAGATTCTTCTAGGCCTCTACACACTCAACTGCAAAGTTTCTTCCCACTACTATGACCCAGTACACTTCAAATCCAACTCTAACCTCTAACCATACCTTCTCTATTCTATCATTCATTGAATCCCTTTACAACTTAGAGCCTCGCTCTAGTTATACAATCCCATGGTTCGCGAACCATGGGTAGGCCGACACAACTTTACATTAAATTACAATATTTTAGGGCAGACATCCCTATGACTCATCCTAGACTTTGCACTTCACGCCCACAATTCATGGATTCTTACAATCCAATTAACCAAAACTTGGGCTTTGAGCCCCAAAAACATGTTACAGGGGATCCCATGCACAACAGGCTCCCAACACAATCATCATGACTCATCTTGAGTCACTCTGCTGGTGTCGTGATCTTGGCACGAAGCCCCTCCAATTGTGCCTGTGTTGCGTGAAGGTCTGCAACGCACTATTCTGCCATCTGCTGGATCGGTTCAATTCCTACTTTTGAATTATCTACATCTGACTCATGTCTCTGTGTTGGTACTTGCTTCTGGTGCTTGTGTTTATAGTCCCGTACCCTTGTCTAGCTCCTCGAGTCATGAAGACTGTGCTTCGATCAGTTAGTCAGATAGCTCACCCACCCGTGTAGGATTTCAGGTGACTGTTGTTTACTTTTCCTGGGAAGGGTTTTCCATTAAGTTTAACTAACTGGATCGCACCTCCATTTGTGATCTCTTTTACCACATATGGTCCCAACCAGTGCATTCTGAACTTTCTAGAAATTTTTCAAACTTGCTATCATACAATATCACTAAGTTGTTTACCTTGAAGGTGCGAAACTTGATATGGAAGTCGTGCTAGGCTTTTTCACACTTTTTTTGTACCCGCTGGTGAAATTTGGCCAGAAATCGTACTTCCTCAAGTTATTCTAATTGTGCGATCCTTTCTTCCAGAGCTTCGTAGTCCGTCATGCTTGTGAGTGCTGCTAATCGTAGACTAGGCACAATGTATTCCATCAGCATGACTACTTTTGTACCATAGACCAACCAAAATGGTGTTTGTCCTATCAATTTCTTGCACGTTTTCATATATGCCCATAACACAGTGGGTACGTGCAGGTCCCAGTCATCCCACTGTACATTACATACTTTGGTCAGCGCAGTCTCTAGTATTTTATTGAATGCTTCTACTGTTCCATTAGCTTGTGGGTGGTATGGTGTACTTTTTTGGTGATAAACTTGGAACTCTTCTGTGAGTGCTCTCATGGTTTCATTCAAGAAATGTGTTCTGTGATCACTCATTAAGATTTTTGGGTAGCAAAATCATGTCAACACATCTTCAAACAAAAACTTTACAGTCATGGTAGTCGTGCAGTCTTTGACCGATTGTGCTTCCGCCCATCATGTCAGTACTCTATCATGGTGATGATGTAGTGCACACTCGTCTTTCCCTAAGGTTTGATTGGGCCCACAAAGTTAATTTCCCATTTCTCAAATGGATGTAGTGTCATTTGGGGATTTAGTGGCATCTTGTCCCTTTGTGATGGTTTTCTTGTCCTTTGACATATATAGTAGGTCTTATAATGTGCTTTCGAATCCTGGTGCAGGGATGTCCACCATAACCCTATGTGATGAATCTTTTGTGCAATCGCGCATCCTGCATAGTGTCCTCCTACAATACCCCCATGTGCTTTTGTGAGGATTTGACTTCATTCAAATTCAGGTATGTATCTTCGCCATATCTCATCCTTGCCCATCTGGTAGAGGTGCCTCGTGATGACAGAAAAGTCTGCCGCGTGCACCACCAATTTCTTCTTCTGTTGGATTGAGTACTCCTTCTGTGTAGTCCTTGTTGTTAGAAAGTGGATTATATCTTCAAAGTGTCCATCCATGACGCGTACTATAAAGAGATGTGCATTAGGTAGTCTGTCTTCCAAATTTGTTGGTTCCTCGCTCGTCTCGATTCCTAACAAGTGGTCTGGTCCTCCATTTAAGAATCTCGGCTTTACTATGACCTCAAAATCATATTGTTGAAATAGTAAAAGCCATCTGCATATGCGCCCCCCAAACATAGGCTTGTTCACCAAGTATTTCAACGTGGAATGGTTAGTATACATCTTGAAATGTCCTCCAAGTAAATAATGTCGGTATTTCTGGAGCGCGTACACCATTGCCAACCCTTCGCATTCGGTGGTGGAGTAGTTATTTTCTGCTTTGGATAATATTCGACTCGCAAATGCGATTAGGTGATCCACACACTCCGCACCCTCCTGTGTGCGTACGACTCCAAACATAATACACGATGCATCAACATGTACATGAAATTCCACATCCCATTTCGAGAAGACCAAAATTGGTGCAGATGCCAGTTTCCCCTTTAGGAAATCCAAACTCTTCATGCAATCATCATTCCAACAATATGTCAGATCTTTTTTCAATAGCTTTTCTATCAGTGGAGTTATTTGGGCATAACTCTTGATAAAGTTCTTATAGTAGCCAGTGTGCCCCAAAGTAGCACATAATTGTTTGACATTGTGCAATGCTTCCAGATTCATAATAACATCAATTTTCATAGGGTCCGCCTTTAGGCCTTGTTTGCAAACCACACGGCCTAGTAGGTTTCCAAAGGGAATGAGGAAGGTGCACTTTTTAAGGTTCAGTGCAATTTGGTGTCAACGACAAGTATCTAGCATCAAACGTAAGCTCACTACATGGTGTTTAACTAATCCAAAGATAGTCCAATTGTCCAGATAGACCTCCAAGAACTTGTGGATGTATTCTTTGAACGTTGTCACCACTATGCGCGAAAATATTGTTGGCATGTTCTTCAGTCCAAAGGGCATAATGGTGTACTGGAAGAAGCCCCATTCTGTTGTGAAGTTTGTTTTGTTGCTATCTTTCAATGTGATATTGATCTGATGGTATCCTGAGAAGCCATTTATGAATGAATAAGCTTCCTGACTGCCAACATTCTCCAATACTTCATCTGTCAATGGTGTCGGGAATGGATCAAGAACACAGGCATCGTTAAGCTTCCTGAGGTACACACATATTCTTATCTTGCCTTTTTGTTTTTTCTCCTCCACTACCATAGGACTCACCCAATTAAATTATTCCACTGGTTCAATAATTCTGGTTGTGAGCATTTTGTCTAATTCATCGCAGACCTTTTCTTTATACTTTGGGTTCAAGCAGTAATGCTGCTGCTTAACTGGATTCTCATCTAGTTTTAGAGTGATATTCATCATCCCTAAGTCACCAATGATCCCTTTTAAGTCTGTGATTTTGGTAGGGAACAAGTCTTGGTATTCGTGGAGTAACTCAACGACATTATCTACCTTAGCATCGTCCCAATAATCCCGAGCGTTGCATATCTCGGCTCCGCTTCTATGGCAATGTTTACCTGCTTTGTTTTTAGCGGCGCAGTGATGTTGTGATCCTCAATTGATGGTCCTCAAGCCTCGTGATAGCCCTTGGTTTCGGGAATATTAATATTTCAGGGGTCATCCTCATCCTCCTCCACCTGCACATTATAACATTCTAGGGCACTGCTTAACTGGGTTGTCCATACTAGTTGAAGCATTTCTAGTGGGTCCTGTGGTATTTTGAAGATGGTAGCTTTTACTACTTGTAGCACATCATCAGCAATATCCAATCATCGGTATTCAAATTTGAATGCTAACAAAAATCCCTCATGCAAGACATCCCATTCGTCCATACCATGTCGGAGTTCTGTCTCAATATACCAATTCATGGGTATGACATCCAGGGTATGGTAGAATAAGTGTACCCATTTGGGTTGAGGTTCTTCCTCGTAGACCTTGGTCCATTTCACAAGGTGTGTATGTGGGTCATCTCATTCATCATATTTTTCTTCTAACCATAGTTTTCGTTTCCCAAAATGTAGGTGCATCATCCTTCTGCATCCATGTCAGTCCCCAAAATTTCCTTGATGTGTATCCCACTATTGTGCAAGTGTTGCATGCAGTGCCCACTTCAATGCATCGAACCACTGCTATTCCAGTACTGCACTTTCAAATTTCCAAGGAATTCATCCACCATTGTCAAGCCATCATATGTCGGCAGCTCCCTTGCCTCTGTTGTCACACAACGTAGTGATCTAACCTTCATGCTGCAATTCAACGTCGTCACTTCCTACAACTGATTCTACCATTTCTCTACTTCTTCATCTGAATTCAAAGTGCAGGAGCTTTCACGCTCCCACGAGATCCTCCCATATGCTGTCAGATTCACCCAATCCTAGTCTCGTGTAGTTATCTTGTAAATACAGTTGAGATCATCATCGCTCCCATCATCGCGCACTGGTTCAGTCTAGCATGCTCCTTCGGCTTGGTCTAGTGGGAATACTATACGTAGTGACGTTTTCTCGAAGATCATTTTGCGCTTCTTTAGGTTGATGACTCCATTCATATCATTGGCCCAGTCTATTCCTAACAGGATGGGATAGGGATTGCTATGATCGAAAATCTCTGTTACTTCAAAATCCGTCGTGCGCTCATGCCTTCAATATACACTGTTACCCCTTCCAACCTTCCAATGGGCAAAATATTTTGTTGGTTCACCATTCATAATTGAATAGGGGACCATTGTAACATAGGCCTGCCCATGCATTCCCATGTCTGCTTCAGTAATACATTCACGTCCAAACCCAGATCTAGAATTACCTGATCCATTTCATACTCACCAATCTATGCAGTCAACCTCATTTCCCTTCTAGTGTGCAATGCATTCTTCCCTAATTTCCAGACTATGCATGGTTCTCCAAAAAGGAAGTGAGCATTGAAGGATCCATTCATGGCTCTGGTTGATCCTTACTCCCTAAAGTGGAGGCCTCCATGAAGCTCTTCCTAGCTTCCGTGAATGTCTCCTTTGCGCGTTCTAAATCAAAATTAGGTTCCTCTCCAGGAGCCTTGCGAACCGACGCACTTTCCTCTGGCTACTTCCTTGTATCCTCTCCCTTGGCCATACCACCTCTGAGCATCATGTTTATGCTCGGGTCCTCTTCACGTGGATCAAACCTCATAATTTATATATTCTGAGTCGGAGGAGGCTGGAATATCCCTTTTTCATGCATCATTGTGATCAATGTATGACAGTCTATCTTTTCATGATTAAACTGAGTACAATACGAAGAGGATATCCTCGTCGGGTTGGTACAATCATGGGCATAGTTCCCTGGTCCTCCGCAATTGTAACAAATTAATTATCCATGGCCCATTCCTGGTCCCATTCCGTCTCATCCTCAACCTTGCCCCTAAAACCCAGCTCGTGCCATCCTCGCATTTGGGTCCAGGGCTTGCGTTTTGGTCTAAATCCTATAGGTAGGGGTTCGATCCATCATTAGCTTGTAACTATGGCAAGTGTGCTCATCGTGGCCTATCGACCAGTAGAAATTACAAAAAGCTTGCTGGGGCGTCTGTGTATAATTTTGCAACAAATGACATTCATCCATCATGTGTTTCCATCCTATTTGATAGATTGCGTGCCATAAAGTGGGTGCCACAATTGGCCTTTCCTGTGCCTCCGGTCTCAATGGCATTGGCCTTCCTCCTACCAAGTAGTTCATGAACACTGGGCATTGATCCTTGTCATGGCCCTAGCCCTTGCGTTTTGTGCACCATGCTTCCTCGCGCCTTTTGTCACGATGCCCTATCCTGCTTCAAACTTTGCATTTCCAAACACGAATTTTGTAGTTGTGTATGGATTTGTTGAACTCCTAACCGAGGGTCTTGTATCAGGGTCTCATGTAATCTCATTGCCATTTCCAATGATTCGCGCTGGGTGGAAAGTTTTTGTTGTGACAACGTCGTCCTCAAGTGTGGTGTCAGAGATGCTACAAACCATGCATGATGATTTCCATCTATCAGCATCATATTAGCTTCGTAGATCATATTCATCAGCCATTGATCCAGATTCTAGGGGGTCTCACTCGGGAGAATTGCGATCTCTTTAAACCCGATCATTGATTGTGTTTCTAACTTTGGCCTGCTAAATTCCCTGTTCAATGCATTTTGGATTTCTGTTATCCCTGCATTTGGGTGGTTGTTAGAGTGCTTGATATACCATGTTAATGCGTGATCTTGTAGCGTGCTCACAAATGTATCCTTCTTAATATTATCATCCGTAACACATTCTGCTTCCCATACTACTCTTACCACGAACCACAATTGGTCCAAATCTTCATTCCCTACTCCTCTGAGTACTGGTAGTTTGATCGCACTCGCCATACTGAACCGTGGAGGTGGTGGAGGTGGAGTGGGCGGAGATGGAGGTGAGGGAGTGAAGTGGGTGGTGGTGTGGGTGGAAATGGTAACCACAAAATGTGCTGCCTTATCAAACTGACTGAACTTCTTGGAGAAACTTTAGAGAATTCTTCCTCACTCTCTCACGAGGGTGAAATTAGGGGACTGTTTTCTAATTCT
>APFE030960776.1:95224-109526 GCA_000404065.3 Pinus taeda
CATCTTTTCACATGGATTGACTTGTACATCAGGCGAAGATTGAACGAGTTTGAAGACCCCAGATCTAGTTTCATCCATTCGGGCTGTGATATATTCAGGAAAAATAAAGACATCAAATGTACTCCATAGCTGCATAGATGATCATCCAAGCTAAGGGATGATGGCTCTACAAGAATCACCAGTTTGCAACAACAGACGATTGTCTGTCCTATGTACATGAAAATGAATTTATAAAGCTGAGCATGGGAATGCCCACCTCAGCTAGATAATGAAAATAATATGAAGATAATGTATTGTATTGTATCTTATTACAAGTCACCTTCCAGTTCCAAAAACCTCGAATCCTCATGATAAAGCATTTCACCCAACATCAGAAGATTTACGACCTCATGCTTTAGGGGACAACTGTTAACGGCTTACATCATTGGCTGGTAATCAGGTGATGTCTTTCCATTTTCAACTCCAGAACATCTTTTCACATGGATCAACTTGTACATCGGGCGAATATTGAACAAGTTTGAAGACCCCAGATCTAGTTTCATCCATCCGGACTGTGATATATTCAGGAAAAATAAATACATCAAATGTACTCCATAGCTGCACAGATGATCATCCAATCTAAGGGATCATGGCTCTACACGAATCACCAGTCTACAACAACATACAATTGTTTGTCCTATGTACATGAAAATGAATTTATAATGCTGAGCATGGGAATGCCCACCTCAGCTAGATAATGAAAATAATATGAAGATAATGTATTGTATTGTATCTTATTACAGGTCACCTTCTAGTACAAAAAACCTCGGATCCTCATGATAAAGCATTTCACCCAACATCAGAAGATTTATGATGTCATGCATTAGGGGGCAAGTGTTATAGACATATTTGGGCATTGCAACCCTAATCACATATGTCAATAAACCAAGGGCTCTTAAACCCCTAAACGTGTTATTTCATACCCTAAAGGATCATGGTCATCTGATTACATCATTTCCCAAAAGTTCCACCTGAAAAACTACTCAGAACTGGTCAAAACTGACCCATACAAACCGCTCCTTGGTCAAGGTGTGATGCATCTCACCTATTACACACGGGGGGTGCGATGCATACTAAAAAGGCCTTCTATAGGGTGCGATGGGTTAGAGTAGACAAATGGCAGAGACAGTTTGCTAAGTGGAAACCCATAGAATCTTCTAGAAACTTCTCATATGACACTTGCCTCTCTGAATTCGCCTAGGGATGAGTAAGAGATCATGAAATCTCCAAGTGGAACCAAGAAATATCAGTGAAATGACACTAATAAAAAACCCAGAAGTTGACTCACCCCCTTGGAAATATCTAGATATGGATCCCTCATCACAGAGATCTAGAGGCTGGAATTTTGTAATTTGTAAGGACATGTTGTTCGTTTCTCTTTGAGACATTGTATTGTTGGGTGATCTTGCTTTTCATGAGGTGAAGAGGGCTTTCATGTTGGGAGGATGATGCTGGATCAAACAACTGGGTTGTAATCTCTCTTCTACTTCTACTATCAATAAAGTTATTTGAGTTTTCCTCCATATACTTGTGTATTTGTGAATGCAATTGTATGGTTAATGTACTTTTGATTCTACATTTTTTATGGTATCATAGATCTCTATGGTTTGATGGTTTCTTGTTGCTTTTCCTCTACATATGTTCTTCAATGCGAGACAAGTGAGAAAGGAGTGGCAAGCTCTATCAAAGGAGAGAGGAAACAAGCAAGGAGCCAAGCAAAAGATTAAGGTTGGTTCTCTCTTCTTCTCTCTTATCTATCATACATAAAGGAAAACCCAAGTTACTTTGAATTGTTTGTTTCTAAGATAGCTACCCATCTTAGTGGGACTAGCAGATCAAATAGGCACTAGTTTTCTCGGAAACACCCCCTAAAGCATGAGGTCGTAAATCTTTTGATGTCTGGTGAAATGCTTTATCATGAGGATCTGAGGTATATGAATTGTAATGTGACCTGTATAAGATACACTACAATATACAATCATCATATTATTTTCATGATCTAGTTGACGCAGGCATTCCCATGCTCAACTTTATAAATTCATTTTCATGTACCTAGGATAGATAATTGTCTGTAGTTGTATATTGGTGATTCTTGGTATGTAGAGTCATCATCCCTTAGCTTGGATGATCATCTGTGCAGGTTCCTTGTACAGCTAATGTCTTTATATTCCCAAATATATCACAGTCGAGATGGATGAAACTAGATCTGGGGTCTTCAAACTCATTCAATCTTCACTTGATGTACAAGCCAGTCCATGTGAAAACATGTTCTGAAGTCAAACATGGAAAGACATCGCCTGATTTTGAGCCAATGATAAGAGTTGTTAACAGGCGCGAGAGGAATCACTGATGATGATAATGACCCTTGAGGTGCTAATATACGATTCACATGGTGTGAATATATGATCCGATGTTGAACACCACGTAAAATCTTTCAGTCGAAGGCAATTGATGTAAACCTGTTGCTGGAAGTGAGAAACTTGCCATTGAGGCATGCAAGCTTCAAAGCACTGAAAGGGTTGTTTCTAAGTCAACTTCTTGGATAATGAGCTGATGTCGACAAGAAATGACCCATCGTAGGAGGGCCTTTATGTATCCCACATCTACGACACGAAACAAAAAAATGATTTTCTGGAGGTGAAAATGATCTGATGATACAAGGTTCATAAATGGCGGTCATGAGAAATGGAGGGTGAAGGTAATGCATTGGATGAGGCATTAGCTGGATGGTGAATTCTCTGAATGACTTCTCTTGAACATATCACCAACACTAAGATGGATTGGTAGCATTAACCCCAAAATATGGATGGTATGGTGGACCCATGGTGATATGACCGGTAAATGGAATAACGCAACCCGACTCAATCATGGTGATGGAGTGAAAGTGTCATGTTCAAGAGAGACCTCCTACCAATAAAATTCTTTATGTTTTCTTCCCTTTTTCCCCAGTCATTGCTAACCAGTACTTATTTATTTTTGTCAACCTTGTGGAGGATAACATGTGCTTGTTCTATAATTTTCCCTTTGGGCAAACCTGTCGCTATGTTTTAGCGAGCCTAGCGATAGTGAAACTCATTCTTGTTTGGGTCGACAAGTTTGTCTCTATTTTTTTAACGAGTTTAATGACAAGGATAACTTGGTCATTTTCATGTTTAGAGAGTTTAAAAAGGGATGAAAAGGAAACTGCAGCAGTCCTTTTTCGTAGCATACTCCCTTAGGTCCGAAAAAGTATAAAATAATACATAAGGGATGATTTTCGATCGCTTTAGCAAGCCGAAAAAACAAGCGCTCGATCTTGTTGTGGGGTAATCCCTCAGGTCCAAAATGATTAAAATATGTAGGAGGGATGGCACTTCCAATTACTTTAGCGAGCTGGAGAGGCCAATTGCTCAACAATCTTTTCATATTTAACGAGACTGAAAAGAGTTTAAAGTGGACTTTGTGAGCAACGAGTGGTGTTTAGGGTAGCGACTAGTTCCAGGTAAGCATGGAACTTCTTGAAACATGGTGATGTGAAGAGGGTGGCTAACAGGACCACTCGTCACAGCTATTCCTCAAAAGGGTAAACAATCAAGTGGAAGTGTATGATCGGCCAAAAGAATGGAGGTGATGGAAGGAACACAACCAAGGTTCAAAAGGCTGATATTATGGCAATCAAAAAGGTTATTTACCAAAGGTGGCTTTATTTTTTAACGAGCTTGAACTCTAGGGGAACATATGCTTTGTGGTATGTTTATTTTTTAACGATATTGAACCATGTGATAACATTGCTCAACAGTAGTTAAAGATGTCTCTCATTGGTAGGTTCAGTTTTTAGTGAGCTTGAACTCTACGATAACATATGCTCATTCTCTTTTTATGTAGACTAGAAATGACCACACTACAAAGCTAGGAAAACTAGAAAGCTAAAGAACTATCGAGGTTAAGTAGGATGGTTTTGTCCTCCATCTAGACAAAACCCATCTTTTGGTCCGCCTGCTGTGCAGACATTTCCGGACCAACCGCCTAACCTAGGAAGTTAAAACTAAAAAGCTAAAAGATCTAAAAAGATAAGAAAATGAAATTGGTCACTTTTTGCTTACACAAAAAGGTTTGCATGCCCCCAGGCATCGAGAAAAGGAGAGTCTCCAAGTAACCATATGGAAGTCACAGTGGTTGAGCAAGATTTCTTTTGTTAGTGGTTAGACAAACACTTACTCCTTGGCTTTTCCACTAGACAAAGGTGATTGGTGTGGGTCGGCACTTCCAATCACTTATGGAGAAATTCATATGGTAGGATGGTTTTATCTATAGCGTAGACAAAACACTTCCTTGGCTTCGTCTTGAACACAGACAAAAGTGAATGGTGTGGGTCGACACTTCCAATCACATAAGCTTTGTTACATTCACCAGACTACTCGGCACAATCAAGTGGATGGAATGAAGGTTGAAGAGACACTCTTGATGCAAAGAGACCATTTAGGGATGATGTTTGACTTGGAGCTGTGTTTGAACCGGGAAATTAAAGTTGGTCGATAAGCTATACCATTTTGCCTTCATGCGGGAAACACATTACTCGAAAGAGTGTGGAAACAATAGCTTCCATGGTATAAGCATAGTCACTTCCAAGGAGTAGATTGTAATCTAATGGTCCTTGGACTACCATCACGTTCAAGTGAGCAGTTTTTCTTTTCAACGTTATTGGCAACTTCGTAAGGATCCTTAACGGTTGACTAGTTCCTTTGTCAAAGCCTGATAAATTTTGGGTAATAGGCATCAGTGATGGCGAACCAAGCAATTTCCAAGCAGTTGAGGAAAGGATACTCACTAAAGACCCTTCATCTATGATTGTGCCAGACACGATCATTTTGTAAACTTGTACTATGATCCGAAATGGTACATTAGATGGAAGGAGGGGTCTTTCTAGTAGATTCTAATCGAAGGAAATGACTACACTGCTTAGAGGGGGTACTGGATAAACGGCTGGATGAACCCTTTGAACTCAGGAATTTTCCTCCTGCTGTAAAGGAACGGGTGGATTGCCCCCAAGTTCATCAGACGTTGTATTAACAAAAATAATTTGAACGATATCGTTCTCATTCTCTTTGGAAATTATATCATCTGAGTGTGGACCTTCTGAAGGAAAGGTCGGGTCGGCTGCCATCTCAACCCGTTGACTTTGGTCTGGTATGGACTCAAAAGGTTCACTCTCAATGATGGGCATTTCAAAAAATGATTGAGTTACGTCCGTCAGATTTTCAACTAGTGGAGGACATGGTGAGAGTTTCTTGTACCTAGGTGGAATTCGTTGCAGCGAAGTAGGACAGTTATCCAAGACTCTTTTGGCTTCATCCAAAAAGGGACAACGGTGCTGAGCATGATTACCTTCACATAACCTACATGGAAATCTGACCTTTCCTTTCTATCCATTTACTTCACTGTTACTAGTTGATGGTGTGCTGTCAACATGATCACCAGAGGGTTATGACACCTGACGGTGTGAACGGGGAGACCATTTTCTCAAGATCCAAGGGATGCATGGACATTCTCGATGAAGGTGGTCTCCCTTGCAAATTATGCATCAAGATCTGTGTTTGGAAAGTTCAGTGTGCAGATTTTCACCAGATGTTGCATGGTTGCCCCCTTGCTTAACTGACTACTAATTTTTCTCCTTCCCTTTCTTCTTCTTCTCGGTCACCTGGTTACTAGCATCGCTACATTCACCAAGCAAAGAGGAAGAAGGGGAGGGAGAAACAAACAAAGTATAAGGTGAGAGGTCAACTTTAGTATCAACTGGTTTTTGATTTGATTTTTGAGGAATCATGGTATTTTGCATGACAAAGGTTGAGAATAGCCATATCGGCAAACCAATTGTGATTCTTGGAAGGGACAATGTGGCCATATACAGAGCGCCAATATTTTCCCAAGAGGAAAATGGACTAGGATTCCCCTCAAGAGGGATTCCTTGATTGGTGGACTCCATTATCTCAACCTAAGATCAACGAAGGAATAGGGATGTTATTCTGAATTAAATGAATTTTAATGATGCTTTGACACAACTTTTCTTTTTCAATTTTTAAGAGTCAAGAAAAAGCTAAAGATGACTCTAGTCGCCTTTGATTTTTAATGATCCTGAAGTGACAAGTGCTCATATGGACCTTTTCTTTTAAAGAGTCAAAAAGGAACGAAAGCGAATACTCTGGAAATATCGACAGAGGGATTACCAAACCAATCACAAAACTACAATATACACCTTGGTAGTAAATTAAAGAGAAATTACCATGGACTTATGTACGGCAATCAATCTTTCCGAATGCTCTGTTTAGTGCATTGCGATGGATAGGGTAACAGCCACGGCTTCCTATGGATAAAGGATATCAGCCTATTGTAGTCTCCGAGTACAGGTCCATGCTAGCACTTGTTGTATGAAAGAGTATGAATCACCCAATCTTCGATGAAAATGACTGTTACTAGATTTTATGACACTGGAACACGTCTCTAGCCTAGACCTCTAAATGTGTTGTGTTAGGTTCCAAAGGTTGTTAAGTTCATTGAGATTTATTTTAGAGTTTATCTTGTTTATAATTTTGTCTTTCAGGGTTCACCACATGATGTAGATGTTAAATTCCTAAATATGCAATCTAAAATGATAAACAATCGTTGTTTTCTTTTCGCAATGAAAATCCTAGCTACTAAGGAGAGAAGCTTACGATTCTTTCAACAAAGAGAAAAGAGTGCACACTAAATGCACTTTTCCTAAATAATTTTTTAACACAGTATAAATGAAAATGAAAATGTGTGTATTTACTTTTCATCCCCTTTAATGTGAAGAATGCCAAAAAAAAAGGAAGAGTAAGTATAGATCTGAAATATTTTCTTTAAAGCGACATTTTGACAATTTCTTTTCAAAATGAAAGGAAGACAAAACGACACTTTTTGATTTCGAATAGAAAACTGCTTTCAACACTTCAAACATTAAAAATTCAAATCGAATACATGACAAAATGTACAATCGACTATCTATAGAAGGAAAACTTTATGACACTTCTCTTTTTTGGCTCAAAATGACAGTTACGACACTTTTTCATCAAAACGATAGTTTGATTTAAGCGAATTTCTGACTAAGGATCATAAATGATAGACAAATACATAAAAACATTTACTAATCCTAATCAATGGAGGCTGAATGTAAAGGAAGGAGGCCTCAGCAATGAGATACTAATCATAAGCAGCAAAACAACTGAATAGAGCTGAAAACAAGAAGAAAAAAACCCAAATTTTAAAGAGAGAAATAGTATTACTCAGTCATCGCACCTGTGCTTCACAGAAACACGGATGCAACTCACCTACTACACACAGGAGGTGCGATGCATACTGGTTTCCAATTACAGACAGTTGAATGGGCCAGGGAGTGTAACTAAGGTGGGTTTTTGTTCAAATTTGTAGCTGAGTTTGGTGATTTAGGTTGAGCTATTATGGACAGTAAAGAACAAATTACAAGGGTGTGATCTTAGGATGTTATTGAGCTACCACAAGGGCATCTATAATGCTTGTAAGTTAGATGTTTAGTTCATAATCTAACCTAGAGATTGACTGAAGCAACATTCATCTACTTTGCAATTGCATAGCAAGAGTAGTTTGAAGGCTATCTGGCTAACTTCAGGCTCCATCTATAGTTTATAAAGCAAACAACAATAACAAACAAAAAAAATATTTGTTCCCTAATGGAGTTGCTATTTGGTTTCCAGGAAAACTAGTGTCTTTTCGATCTACTAGTCCCACTAAGATTTGTAGCTATCTTAGAAACAAACAATCAAAGCACTTTGTGATTTCCTTTACGTATGATAGATAAGGGAGAAGCAAAGGGACCAACCTGGATCTTCTGCTTGACTCCTTGCTTGCTTTCTCTCTCCCTTGATAGAGCTTGCAACTCCTCTACTACTTGTCGTGCTTAGAGAATACCTATAGAGACAAAGTAACAAAACACCATCAAAGCATCTTGATCTATAATATCATAAACAATGCAGAATAAAAAATACATTGATCATACAATTACATTCACAAATAACAAGATTCACAGATACATGATTATATGGAGGAAAACTCAAAGAACTTTATTAATAATAGAAGAGAGGATTACAACCCAGCTGTCTGATCTAACATCATCCTCCTAGCATCAAAGCCCTCTTCACCTCATGAAAATCAAGATCACCCAACAATACAATGTTCTCTCTCAAAGGCAAACTAACAACACTTTCTTACAAATTACAAAATTCCAACCTCTAGATCTCTCAAATGAGGGATCCATTTATAGATGTCTGCAAGGGTGTGAGTCAGCTCTGGGTTTTTGATTAGTGTCATTCCACTCATAGTTCTTGGTTCCACTTGGAGATTTCATTGATATCTTACTCATCCCTAGGCGATTTCAGAGAGGCAAGTCTCATAGGAGAAGTTTCTAGAAGATTCCATGAGCATCGACTTAGCAAAATGTCTCAGCCATTTCTCCACTCTCACTCATTTCACCCTACAGAAGGCCTATTCAGTATGCATAGCACTTGACTAGTGTAGGAACCATTATGCATCACACTTTGACAGTGGGGCAGTCAATATGGTCTAGTTTTGGTTAGTTCTAAGTGGTTTTTCAAGTGGAACTTTTGGGAAATTATGTAATCAGCTGACCATGATCCTTTAGGGTATGAAACAACACTTTTATGGGTTAAAGAGACCTTGTTTTATTGAAATATATGATTGGGGTTGAAGTGCCCAAATATGTCTATAACAAGACATGATCTGGGCGTAATCTTTTATGAACTTCCGATAGTACCCCGTGTGTCCTAGTGTATTGCAGAGCTGTTTAACACTGTGTGGTGCTTGAATACCTAATATGAAAATGATTTTTCCTATATCCACCATAAGTCCTTGCCTACAATCTACGTGACCCAGCAAGTTCTCGAAAGGAGCAAGGAACATACACTTCTTTAGATTGAGCACAATCTAGTGCCGACAATAGGTATCCAGCATTAATCGTAAGCTCTCAGTATGTTTCTTAATGAGGCCAAAGACGGTCCAATCATCAAGATATACTTCCAATAATTTATGTATGAATTCCTTGAATGCAGCTACCACAATGCAGGAAAATATTGCCAGCACATTCTTTAGCCCAAATGGCATCATTGTCTACTGAAATCAACCCCATTCCATAGCAAAGTTGTCTTGATTCAATCCTCTAGCATGATCTTGATCTGATGGTATCTAGAGAACCCATCTGTAAAGGAATAAGATTCCTACCCACCCACATTTTCTAAGACTTCATTGGTAAAAGGTGTGGGAAATGGATCATTAACACAAGCATCATTGAGCATCATTGAGCTTGGGCAAGAAGTTTTCATCCAAACTGAGGTTTAGAATGACTTGATCTATCTCATAGTCACCAATCTACGTTGTTAACCACATTTCTTGTCCGGTCTGTGACGTATGGCTTCCCATTCATCAGACTATGCGAGGTTCTCCCCATCCTGCGTATTTGTTAATTACCTCCTGCAATCCTTTCACTGCCCTATTATCGCGAAGTAACTTCGTGCAAGTTTCTGTGAAAGTTGTTAACATCAAGGGACCTTTACACAACTCAGACTAATCTCCTTCTAAGATTGCACTGCTCCTTAGTACCATATTTACATTAGGTTCTTCATCGCATTGTTTGGCCCTTATCATCTGGACGTTCTGTGTCGTCGTAGGAGTTGTTTTCCTTTTGTCGCGAATATGTGCTAGCATCATAGGGAAATCTAGTAGTTCATGGTCGAATTGTTCACAATAGGGACATGATACTCGAGTTGGATTTGTGCAATCCCACGTGTAGTGTCCTGGTCCTCCACAATTGTAACAAATTAGCTATCCTCGACTCCTTCCTCATCCCATTCCACCCCATCCTCGACCTCGTCCTTGGAATCCACTGTGCGGAAACGTTACAACTAGATTTTGACCTCATCCCACAGTCTATATGTGGTAGGCAGATGCCTGATCCACCAACATTTGACAATCTTTGTCCTCGTGACCCAGAGATCTACAAAAGTTGCAAAAGAGCTGATGAGGGATTTGATTGTATTTCGGAAACAGGTGGCAATTATCCGTGTTGTGTTTTCCTCCTACTTGATAGATTGCGCACCAGAGTGGGGTGATCACACTTGATCCTGCCTATGCCTCTGGTCACAATGGTGCTAGTCCCCCCCATGACCACAAGGTTTTTCCACGACTAGAAAATGGTCTTTATCATGTCCCTAGCCCCTACACTTGAAGCACAAAAATTCCTCCCGAACTTCTGGTGCCTGGTCTTGTTTTAAATTTTGTATTTCCAAACAAAAATTTTGGACCTGTGCTTTGATTTGTTGAACTCCCAACCCTGGGTCCTATACTGGGATTTTGTGCAGTTGCATTGTTGCCTCCAACACTTCTGCTTGGGTTGAGATCTTCTATTTTTGGAAAGTCGATTTCATATATGGCATTAACGATGCGATAAACCAAGCACGGTGCTGTGCATCTGTCAGGGTCATGTTGGCTTCACGAATAGTGCTTTTTAACCCATGATCCAAATACCATGGGGTCTCACTAGGAATCATCATGATTTTTTTGAATCCTACGACTGAAAGTGACTCTAATTTTGGCCGGCTGAACTCCTTTTTTAACTCCATGTAGATGTTTGCTATCCTCGCTGTTGGGTTGATGCCTGAATACTTGATATAACATGTTAGCACTCGGTCCTGTAGTGTGCTGACTAAGATAAATTTCTTGATATCATCATTTGTGATCTGCTGCGTGTTCCATAATAAATTCAATACAAACCAAAACTTTTCGAGATCTTCACTTCCTGCTCCCTTGAATATTGGTAACTAGATGGTGCTCGCCATTACTACCGTCCTCATCCTTCATCGCTCTTTCCTCTAGCATCCCCGCCTTTCACACTAGACACCCCTTAGGATAATCTCAGTCTCGGCAATGGAAACATTTGTTGGCTTATATGGGCTTGACCTAGGTTCAAAAGAATTATTTAGCCAAACAAATCCCGTAGCTATTGGCCCTTTTGGCAACAGCCCGCAAAGCATGGATTTAGGTCTCACCCGATGTAGCAGGGGAGGGTGTTGGAACTAGGTTTCCGCACCTTGGGGATGTCTTGGATGTGGTTTGGGGCTCATGTGCTAGATCCGTGTAGATCGAAATACCCTTATCGCACTTATTACATATTGAATCACTAATTACTGGTTTGATCTAGTTAAAACGATCTTTAAGCAAACATTTTTTACTTTTGGTTACTTCACGCATCAAGATTAATCTAGTTCACATGTATTCAACTGTAGCAAATGTAGAAATCATAATAGTTCATTTATCATAAAAGAGTAAAGTCACAACCAACACAAAATTAAGACGAAACTTATCTTTATTATCAATCCTCAACAATACATCCAGATCCACCCTGTACACTCAGCTATAGGGGTCTGTGCACATAGCTTTTAACTTTCCAGGCCTCTTGGCACACAGCTATAGAGCCTCTACCTTCTACCCTACTCTCTTGACTCAGAATTATAGATGTGTTCAAGCTATTTCATTTCAGAACCCATTACATTCCATCTTTCCAAAGAACTACTTTCCCTCATAGAGCCCCACTCTATTTATACTTTCCCTTAGCCCGCAATCTCTTCGTGGGCCGACTCTATTACTATTTATTTACATTATTTTCAGGTGGACTACCCTTTGAATCAACCTACTATCATTCCTACTCTGCACTTTTTTCAGAGTATTTTACCCTAATATTACCCAAAATTCTAGGCTTTACACCCCATACTTGTTCTGCGGGGCTTGTGCTACCCAACAGTTGGAATAATTCTTCACAATCCTCTAGTGATTCATCATGCCCTAAGGTCATCCTAATAGTAGTCTCGATACTTTTTGTTGAAGCCTTGTTGCATATGAGCCCAAGTTGCGATGATATCCCTAGGTAAACCCATGAACCAGCGCAACATTACATCCTTGAGAGTGAATAGGAATAGTTTCAACTTCTACTCATCATTGGTATAGTTACACGTTTGACATATGACAACAAACTCAAATAAGAAAGTGTATAGATATTCTAAGGTCAGTCCTGGAAATGAGGAAGGGAACATGGGCTTAAATTCTTCATATTAGTATTCCCATTGGTTTCCCTGATGGGGAAGGCACCCTCAACTCTTTCTCTATTTCCTCTATCATTTCTATTTTCAGCCATTTGTTTAGTAGGAATGGGTTATTTTTCTTCTCCTTCCTCTATAGGCTCTTCAAATATTTCTAGTTGTTCACCTAAGGGTTCCTCCAATTCACATCCACCAAAGAAGAGGGAAGGTTGGCTATTTGAAGCAGTGGGGGTATTTGGAAAAAAATTCCCTAAGTTATCCTTATTCTTACGAGGCATGAAAAAAAGGTTTTTGTTTTGTTTTGTAATTTTTTTGAACTTTGAAAATGATTTCAAAATTGAAATTGTAGACTGAATAAAAACTAACTGGCTAAATGAAGATTAACCACTTGAATGAAATCTTACTTGTAGAATGGAAAGAAAAGCAAAGCATGTAGAATGGAAAAGAAAGAAAACAAATTACTCCCGTAGAAATGAAACTAATAGCAAAGTATCAGAAACAAGAAATGAAAGAAATAAAGCAAGAATCAAATATTACTTAGACACCTTCCTGAAATGGCACCAAAAAGTGATGAGTGCCAGTATTGCAGCAAGAATCCTGTAACTCCTGGGGCTACCATCTTTACTTTATCAGCCTGGGGTTCATACAAAACTTAGAGGTGACAGTGCTATATACATAAGTAAACATGATGGTTCTGACCTTTTGTCACTGTTTAGCTAGTGAGAGAGCACTTTGATTTTTCAAGCCAGACTTCTATGGATTCAAAATAATCTTGATTACTGATGAGGGAAAGAGAAATCTACTCTAAGAGAAAGCTTGTCTACTGCAATAAGGAAAAATACTAGAATCCAATGCTTAAAACACATCATTTTCTAACTAACTTCTAAGAGACTATGTTTTAGAAATAATGGTAGGCTAAGATGTATGGAATTCTACTATCTTAAGCATGTAAATTGAAAACATCAACATTCTACTATTGTGCATGTAAATGGCTAAAATAAATCTTTTCTTTTTGTCCTTTTTATGGAAAAGTGTGAAAGCTAATGTCTTTTGGCGATGTGGCAAGTGGCTTAGGAATGTTGGTGGATGGTTGGGAGCTTTGGGAGACCCTTAGGTGACCCCTTCCATCTTCCTAGATGATTTTCCCTCAATTCGACCTCAAAACAGACCACTACAAGAAAACATACACGATGTCCTAAAAACCTATATGATTCCCTCTATTTCTATAGGATACAATCAAGAGAAAAATGATGGGTGTTGAAGGTGATGGAAGGCTTAGGTAATGTGGTTGGTGGCTAGAATGAGGTGAGAAAATTCCTAGGATCACCTTGAACTCGAAACCAAGGTTGGGAGATGGTTGGATTTGCTCAACATGCTTGCAGAGGTTTCCTTGTAAAATGATGAAATTGGTGAGGGTATTAATGAAAGCAAGGAATGATCATGGATGGATGATGTCAGAAGGAGGTTGTTGTCTATGAGATCTCTCTTTACTTTTGAAACAACTGCATTGCATCAAACATTGATATTTTCCCAAAAATCATGCAAACAAGAAGAATTTCAATAAGCTAGGAAGACAAATTTTAATGAGCTAGCTGTCTACTTCACACATGAGGAAAATTTGTAGAATAAGATGGAATCATTGATGAGATCTACAGGAAGACTGAAAATGGAAGAAATGAGAACTAAATCCTACTCTTGTAACTGATCAAATGCTGGCTTTAGTACAAAACACTCTAAATTCTATGAGAAAGTAGAATTCTATCTTTTTGGGACTGCAGAGGAGTCGTTTCCTCAAATCATGATCCTTGAAGGAAGAAGTGAGGCCAAAACACCTATTAAAAACTTTTTGATGTTCTTGTTAGTGTCGGTATCTTCATCCCTCCATCAGAGACCAAAATCTCTTGTTGCATTGCATATTAGGTGTCTCGCTCAGTCAGCTGCATTCCATTAGGAGCATGGATCATCTGATGGTAGTGGCTTGTTGTACATTTTCCCTCATGTCCTTTACCTGCTGGCCCATTTCCATTCATCAAGATCATCTGCAGGCACTTTTTTTCTTTAAATTTGTAAGAGTCATTTCTAGGGTTTTAGTTTCATTAGGTCTAGGGTTTAATCAAAAAGGTCTT
>APFE030960781.1:0-51610 GCA_000404065.3 Pinus taeda
CAAGACAAAGGTTGGTGTCCTCTGTTCCCCTCTTGTCTATTTTTCATAAAGGAAAATGAAAGTAGTTTTAACTTGTTTGTTTCTAAGATAGCTACCAGTCTTAGTGGGAATAGCAGCTCTAAGTGGACACTATTCCCAGTAACAAGTAGATGTACATAAAAAGAAAAATGATTTGGGTTTTCTAGCTTAAGTGCACCCTACAAAGCAAGAAGAGAAAATGTTAGCTTAGAAAAAGAATAGAATGCAAAAGGGTAGGTAGAAGCACTATGGTGGTTAGAGGAAAAACATGAAGATTTTATCCTAAAATCAAATGTCAAGTATTATTTTCATGCCCAGAAGAAAGGACAAAGGATTAAAGTTGTACTTTAAAGATTAATATATCAAACAATTTTGGTGTATTAATCCCTATTCCTATGTTCTAATACCCAAACTTACCCCTCCGCTCATATTTTTGTCCACCTCCCTATTCCTAAGTTTATTACCCCTCCATATACTCCAAATATTCCCCACTATGCATTAAATTATTTTCTTCCAACCCCACCAAGTAACCTGTCATCTCACATTAACACTCTGCCACCTCTCCCCTCATCTGTGCCCACCTCCCAAGATCCGACAGCCCACCCAGTATTTTGGCCCCCCTCACCATCCGAACTTTACCATCGAGGGGGTCCGAAATGGGCGGTATTCGAAATCATGCCTGTCACTACATGTCAACACTACAACATTTCGGACCCCCCTCAGGTGATACCGTTAACCGCCTTCCCACCTCCAAAAGCATATTGTCCACCTCTAGATACCACTCTTCTACCTGTTGCGCTCCCGCCACTCACCTTCCACCATGTCATTTGCCCGTTGATTCCACCAATCACATCCGCTCCCTCCAAAATTAAGTCGTTAAAGAATTAAATGGTTTAACCGTTAATCCTGCAAACCCATGCCACCTTCAACGGAAAAACAAAACTGTTATATAATTCTCCCTTCCACTCATTAATTGGTTACTGAAATCACACTGCCACTGTTATTGCTCTATTACAAGTTTGCTGGATGAAACTCTGACATTTTCACCCGCCAGTGACACTGCCCGCTCACTCGTTTTCAACCTATTACCTCTGTTCTTGTCTACAAATCCTAAGCCCTCGCTGTTTATCAAAGCTTGTAATCCAATTTTCACTATTGTCCTTAGCCTTATCTGAAGATGCCTCCAAAGGACAAGGAACCAGAAGAACCTGTCAATCCTATGATCTATCCTCCCATTGATTTTTACCACATCCCTTTAGTTGACAGAGACCATAAAATCCATGAACTCTCTCCGAATTTGAACTTTTTGAGATGTACCGCTAGCTTGAAGATAAATATATAGATAAATCTGATGACATGCAGCTGTGGGAATCCAATTTACCCCACAATATTTTTCCCTGTACCCACAACACCCCAGAATTTGTTAGGAAGTGTCATGCATGTTATTTTCCAAGCCAAAGGGCCATCATTGCCCACACTCGAGAAATTATGTTTACTATCACTCCTCAAGTCATAGACCAGATGATGCAAGCCCCTACAGTAGAGAATGCCACCCCCTTTTCTTATGAAGCACTTGTTGAATTGTACTGGAAATTGGACTTTGCCAAGAGGGCCAAAACCCTTGAACTTTTCTTGACAAAAGATGCCCCATTGCCAAAGAAAAATCCTCCCTATCCCTCCTCTATTTTCCCTGAAAGAGTCAAGCAAATTATCACATTCATCTCTTACCTCCTTGGCTACTACTCAGATTAGTGGGTAGATGAGGCCATCATAGGATTTCTTTCCATTTTCTCTGTTGATTCCAATCCCTCCATCATGTTTAACTTTAGCCAATTTCTTGCAGATTCTATTCATGAACATTTTATCAAATTGCATACTAAGAAGGTGTTCAAGTGTGCCTCTGTGTTAGTTTATATGTTCTTATATTTTCAGGGAGACAACATCAAGCTTGCTTTACAAAAGCTGGATGCATAAGGGAACCAACAGTCGATCATCTTTTGGACTACTCTGGTGATGAACGAACAAAAGGTATACACATACAAACAGTTCATAGAGATGTTTTCACATCCAGCAATCAGTCTCTTAGGCAGCAAAAAAGAACCGAGGATTAGCGAAGAAATTAGAAAGGTTTGGAAACTATCTGACCAAGTTCAGATAGGGGATTGGTACCTCTATCAAAATTATACAAAATTCAGAATATTTGGGTGTGAGATTTCGCCTTACAAGCTTCCTAAATTCCTCCCAATTGAGATTTTTGCTCTGGATTACATAAGACATGTGTTGAATATGGATGAGATCCACTTTTTAATTACCAAAAAGAAGTCCCAATTCAAAATGAAAACACAGATAAGACATTTCATTTGCAACAGCAGGGAAGCAGCGGAAGAAGTAGATAAGCTACTAAAAGAAATGCAGTTCAGCATTAATTTCACCTGGTCATATGATCCATTAGGGGTCGTTTCTAAATTAAGAGTGGAAAACAAATCCACTGCCTATTTTCACACATCCATACCAGAGATAGAGAAGTATAAAAACTAGCTAGAATGGGCTGAGAACACCCTACAAGAGGCAAAAGAGCAGCTGGTGTCATCCTCCATAGTACAGATTCCTACCATGCGGGAGAAAACAACTAAGAGAAGTAGAGAAGAAGAGTCACCTTCAGGGACTGAAATTTTCAATGAATGATTCAAAATCATGTATAATAAGAAGGCCAAGCTTAGTTCCAAACTAAGCCTCAGCAAGGATTCAGGGCAGGAGAAAATTATCACCACTAATGAGCCACTTGTTTCCTAATTAGTGGGTGATCAGACCACATTGTCTCCCACTACCTCCACAGCTTCACAAGATCAGCAGCAAATGTAGACCAGCACATCTACTAAAGGGGAGACATAGAAAAGTATAATGGATATTTTTAAGGAGATAAATGTAGGGAATGTGGCCTTGAAGATTAACACCTACAATCAGTTCTGGAAGCAGACTTCCAATTCTCAAAGTAGTTTGTTGTCAGTCTTTGATCTAGAGAAAGGTAAAATACAAATGGCATTCCTCTAGGCACAGGTTCCCCAGCCCAAGGCAGCATCAAACTACAAGAAGACAACATTTGAGTTTGATGTAAAAGACATACATCCCATTGACCAAATGGATATGCACAAGCAGACTTGGGAAATGATTTTTTCCACTGTCACTAACATTATTATGAGTTTTTCTAAATTTCAGGTTACATCAGCCAATGTTCAATCACAACTGAAGATGAAGAAGGTCCCTGCGCTTGCCAAAGACACCAGGATCAAAACTCTGGAGGACTTGGTGATCAAATTGGGTTATGACCCTTCAAACATCAATGTTGTAGAAGAGATTTTAAGGAAAAATAATTTATACATAGAGGCATTAGGGAAGCAGTTGAAATTACCCGCTACAGAAGATCCTCCGACCAAGGATATTGAAGAAACAGAGACACAAAAGGCAGACATGATGAAGCTCATCATGGAGCAGAGTGCACAGTTGAAGCAAATGGAGACAAAGATGGAAAATATGATTAAATAAAAGGAGCAAGCTGCCAAACTAGATGTTTTCCCCTTGGAAGCACTCCCTATCATAGCCATTCCTACAGCCACATCTTCTACAACAAGCGCAAGGATTGTTGCAGATCAGTTGGCAAATGTAGTGCAGAACATGTCTCTCCAAACTAAAGAGATCAAAAGATTGCAGGTTCAAGTCAATCTTCTACAAGACCATCAAACAAATACTGATGCTTTTCATGCAGCAGAGCTACAGAGAGCTCAAAATTAGATAGAGGTATGGAAGAAGTCAGCAATTGAGTCCTCTATTGGCTACACATTGGCCCATGTTAAATAAATCATATTGAAGAATATCATTGAAGAAATAGATGAAATTTGGCCATGTATCTAGATTATATTCAAGCAGAAGGAATTGATGGAGATAGCCAAGAAAACCATTTCCACTAACAATGTTAAATTGGGATAAATGCCTGCTACAGCCAATAGCATCATAGAGTTCCTTAATTCCAAAAACATATATGAGCTAGATGATCTAGGAGTAGATGACGAAAAAAAAAAAAAAAAAATTGTCCTAGAAGTAAAGAAAGTTCTAACAAAAAAGAACTTGGTTGTATAGCTAATAGAGAAAAGTCACACTCTGTAGGTAGCAGTTAGCAAGTTTTTCATTAGAATATATGCATTGAAAAAAAAAGGTCTGCCTTATTTATTTGTGATCAATGACAAATTGATGACCAGGGAAGATTACAAGAAGAAGCTTCAAGACATTGTAAAGAATACAGCTAAGTCTTCCCAAATCAAAGGTACTATGATAGGGAGATCTTTTTATGAAGCTATCAACAACATTAGTTTTATCCAACATGAGATAAAAACACATTTTTGCAGTAAAACCCACTTTTTCTTGGTATACTAAGGTAGATGAGATCTACCGCAAGGTAACAAAGATTGTTATTCCAAATGAAGAGAGGTGGGATAAGTTATGTGAATTCTAGGATTAAAAAGAGAGGTCAACTTCACTAGCGCAGCACCCGAATAGTGGCCACTCAAAAACTGTTCTCCTCCAAAGCAGTGCCAGATGTCCACATTACTTTACAAGATTCATTCCTTTTTATTGCATTATTTCATTTCTGTTAGTTCAAAGTCAATAATAGAATGTCATGTCACTGAGCCATTAATTGTAATCTTTTTGTAAATTTTGTTTAAATACTTCATTTTGTCGAAGTATTGAGGGTTGGTCCCTGAGCATTGTAACTTTTTCTATTAAGAATTGTACCTTTTTCACATTGCTAGAGCACCATTAATGAAAATAATTTTCACAAGATACTTGTGTTACGAAATACTGGTGATGTTTTTCCTACTGTAATTGTGTTTTCATTGTTATTCTTATCATGTTATTCATCTGAAATCTAATTGTAAAACAGGAGATGTGAAAAATAAGATATGTTTTTGAACACCTTATTTGGATTGTGTTTACAATCTATATGTTTTCTTTTGAAAGTATGATTGAGAAATTCTTAAATGCTTCTCAATCCCTGTTGAATCAAACCTTTTCTCCATCCCATAATTTAATTTAAAGATCTAGTAAATCTAGCTAGCTTGCCCTGTAATTACTCCTTTTAAATTTTGGTGCAGCATTCTAGTTTTCTTTGACTCCATAGCCCAATAGAAAGAAAGTAATTTGATTAGAACAACCAGCCAATAAACCAAACTCAAACAAACAACCAAGCATAATCATAACTAGCCTAAAATCAACCTAAAAACCAAGTTAAATCATAAAGAGAGGGCCCTCTCTGAAGCTGGTAGGGCTAGATCCCAACTTCAAAAGGTGGTTTTATGTTGTGCAATGTATTTACTCCCACAACCTCAAAAATATAGAATGATAACATAGTGGCAACCATATTGTGGATGAATACATTTTAATCCAAAACAGTATTATTCCCTGGTTTAAAAATCAGTATTTCAATAAGTAATTGTTGTATCAATATGAAATACATGATCTGAGGTTGCTTCTGTAGAAATATGTTAGATTACAGATCCTAATTTTGATTTTTTGTGTGATGATTTTCCATAACCCTGGCTCCCAGAAGAATTTATACTAGATCTCACCTTGATCCCAACCCTGCTAAACTTGTAGATGACCTTGAGAAACTGGTAAGAAAAAGAAGCCTTACTGAGAGTCAAGGTAGTAATAGTCCCCTATCTAGATTCAATTCTCCTCTGGAAAATACCCCTTTGTCAAGATCACATTCTCTTCCAGAGAAGTTTGAAACTTTACAAGAAATAGAATTTGATTTTCCTTTTCAGCAAAGTTTGTTTAGATCCAAGTCTGAGGCTTTCATAGATCAAACTGTCGTAGATAAAGCCATACCGAAATAGTATATCTCCCAACCCCAAGACCTTGAATCAGAACATGATCTTGAACCTTTACAGCAATTTACCAAATTACAAGGTCTTGTTCCAGTATTGGACCAAGCTATAGAGGAAGCTTTCATTTAGCAATATGTTGAATTTTCTGCTTTGACTATTGCAGTAGCCTCTTTATCTAGCCAATACTCTCAATATGCAAATTTACAGCCTCTCAGTCCTACTCATTCTGTAGTTTCAACTTGCCTACCTCTTGTTATCACCTAGATTGAACCTCGGGCTGAAGGAAGGCAATGTCAGGGTAACCACAAACCACGCTTAGCCAATTAGCTAGCCCAACAAGGCTAAGAGAGGGCTCTCTCCATAAGGATCTCAACCAAGGTGACTGGATCAGGAAAAGGATATTAGGCTAGGTATAGTAGCACAAGGTTTAATTTGATTTTGAAGGGGTTTTGCTGGATCAGGAGGAGTTGAACAATTAGGGCAAGGAAACTAGGTCAAAATTGCAGGGTGTTAAATGGGGCAAAGCAGGCATAAGGTTTAGCACTCTAGGGCTTAATGGGTGAGGTGTTTTAAGACTGGTGAGAAGCTAGCAAGATCATGTGATTACCATGGATCCTTCCTAGACTGTAGAAAACATATAATGGTGAATATTTCCCCAAAGCAGAGCAGTGATGTTATGAATTCTGCCTATCAACTTGAAAACATTCACTTAGAAGCAATGAAATGATTAATGAAGTACACAAAATATATTAACATATGATCACAAGAGAAGAAACTAAACTAAACTCCATACCACATGGATCTTGTTATCACTCAGGTTGTTCCCTGGCTCCAGAAGGGAATGCAACTGAGGTAACCACTAACCAATCTTTCAGCTGCAGATCCTAGCCAATCTGCAACCAGAGAGGGCTCTCTTTTTTTGATTTAGATTTGTTTGATTGTATGTTAGGCTAGTTATGAAACACAAGTTTTGTTTGGTGTTTGGAAGATGACATTCAGTAGAACAAGGCAGTAATTTGAGAGAAGTTCAGACCATTAGGTTGATGGAGTCTAATGAAATAAACTTATGGATATGGTTTCTTTGGCAATAGGAAGATTGCAGAGCAGGATAGTTAAACATAGGACAATATTGAAGCTGAAAAAGGATGAAATGAAGTCAAGAAATGAAAGGCAATCAAGAATCTTTCATTATGTTAGCAGAGGAAAGTTGTGTAAACATTATCAGGGAGCAATTAAGAATTCCTTGATGATATTTAGTGTGTAAGAACCAGGGAAACAAGAGCATTTAAAAATTCTTGCCTATGCTAGTCCTGTGGAAAACATAGAAAACTACAAAAATTGAACATAGAGTACAGCTGGTAAATTCTGGGTTATCCTTTTTTCCTGTAATTTAGAACATGGTATTCATATGATAAATAAAACACAAATACAGTAACTCAAGAATAAAGGAAACTTATTTATCCATGCATCAACACAAGAGTTCTACAACACATCCTTCAGCCATTGATTCCACAACCATCAAATTCACCAACACAACATCCAGCAACTTTTATTTCAGAAGAGTTCTCAAAATTTACAGAGCAGGTCCAGAATGATATTCATCATCCAACAGTAATACATCTCTTTTGAAAGTATTTATAATAAGTTTACAAAATATCCCGTAGGGAAATATCTAGACATAAATTTATCCATCTACTCTGGCAAGGGCAATCACTGATGTAGAAAAATCGTGCATCAATAAATGAGGAAATAACTATGTTGTACTGGCTGCTTTAGGTGTCCTGCTTATTGCTAACTTTTTGGCTTTGATAGTTGGTTGATGGCTGCTTCCCTGATGTGCGTTCCTGATGTGTTGTCTTTTGCCACATGTGCCTGAGCCTGTTTCACCTTTTGGCGCGAATATTCTCCTTAGTTGATTTGATTTTCCCTGATATTACCTTTTAACTGTAATGCCAACAATTTACAAAAAGGAGAACTCAACTATTTTGGTAAAACCTCCAGCATGCTCTGCCACCACTGATCTGTTGGTAATTGATGCTTTCTCAATTTAATTAATGTCTCATCAGCTTCAGTGTACCTGTAATAATTTGGCTGGAAATCAAAAAGATGTGCCACCTGATGCTCAATAAAAAACAAACCTTCCAGTTTATCATACAAACTTTGTCCAGAGGAAGGCACAGTCTCTTCTGAGCTACTTGATGATGCTATAATTTGATTTTGCACATAGGTATTTAGCCTATGAGCATAATGTTCTTACTTTAACAGCTTTCCACTGCTAGTGACCAGGCTAGGTAAACCTTTGCATTGTAACATTGCAAATTTATGCCTGAAGGCTTCTATATCTATTTGCATTTCCTGGCATTTTCTTTCTACTGTCTGAACAAAATTTATCATAGTTAGCACCTTCTCGACTCTTAAAATAGTCTATGTCCTATTATGAATTTCCAGAGATGCTAACTGTTCACTGGTATGAGTGTTCAAAAAACGAATCATTTGATTGGCTTGCTCAGGCTTATTGGCCAATAATACCCTGGCCTTTTGAGTTTCATATTGAGCCACTCCTATCAACTCTATCTGATCAAAAATAGTTTGTATTGTTTTCCATTGATCAGCAATAGCTTGGCCAATATTATCCCACAAAATGGTCTTTATTTCTATCAGGGTTCTATGGAGAGTGAGGTCTTTCTCCAAGGCTTTTATCTTATTCTCTAGGGCCTTTACTTCCCTGGTTTTCTTAGCTACAGTCATCTTTGACTTGTCATAACTAACCTCAATTTTGGCTAGTTTTTCCTTGGTTTCCTTCAGTTCTGCCATCTGGATCTCCAAAGCTTTTATCTCTTTCATCATCTCCTCCATGCTCAGGTTGGCCTCCTGTAGTGCACTTGTTGTAGTTGCTATTGAAGTTGAGGTACCTGCTGTTGATGTTGGATCAAGGGGAGGTGTTGTTATAGTGACTGCTGGAGGAGGAGCTGTGAGAATTGGAGCTGTTTGAGCTGGCTGAGAGTCCAACTCTTGTTGTTTTCCTTGTAGAGCTTCTTCCAAGGCCTTTTTTGTATCCAGTAATCTTTGGTTCATCCTCATTAATAAGCTGACCACATCCTCTTCTTCCTTTTGTTGTGCCACCTCTATGGTTTGAGGGTGTATTGTAGCTGGCAGCTTCAATTGTCTTCTCAGGGCTGCTATGTCCTCCTCCTTTTTTCTTATTAAGGCCTGTGCGCCTTTGAGATCCTTGGGATCATGTCCCAACTCTATGATAATTTCTTCCAAGGATTTTATTCTATTATCCTTGGCCAAAGAGGAAGCTTTTTCCAGCTCTAATTGGGCAGAAGTGTTATATAATGAATTTTGCAGTCTATGAGCCATTAGAGCTTTGTCTACCAAGGTGGAGTATACCATTTCTCCAGCTTGTTTGTGAAACTCAATCTGGTCTATTGGATGGATGTCTTTAGCAAGAACTTCCAGATTGGTCCTAATATAATCTGCAGCTGACTGTGGCTGCTGTATAGTGGACCTGAAGTGACTAAGAGTCATCTTCCCTGCCTGCATATCATAGGCTGCCATCAAACTTTGTTGATTGGTAGGAGCCATTCTTAACAATTGGTTATAAAGTTGAAACCTCACTGGCTCATTTCTAGCTTTAATTTCTATGAATGCTCTCTTGATATCAGAGCCCTGCTTGCTCTGTTGCTTGGTGGATGTAACCTCCACACCAGGTTGTCTCTCTTGCTCCTGCTGAAAGGAGCTGGTCGATGTTTCCAAAAATGGAGGGGTCTGTTGTTCAGAAGTTCCCTCACCCCTAATGTTACCTGTTGTTTCCTCTGTGAATTCTTCTTCAGAATAGAGGTTTAGCCTTTGTCTCTTCTCACCTTGCTGATCTGTAGATGTCCCTGTAGGAGTGTCTTGTGGTCTGTCCCTCTTCTTGGCTCTTTCCTCATTATGAGGGGTTTGTAGTACAAGGATCTCAGCTGCCTTTACTTGGGTTGAAGGGCCTTGTTCTTGACCCTTTTCTTAATTTGTAGATGGTTGTTCTGCCATTGTACTCTACTGCTCTAAATGTTGTATTTCTTTACCTTTCCCTGCAGGTGGAGTGGCTTCTTGAGCTGGTTGTTGTGAAGGTGTAGTAGCTGATGTGCTTGCTCCAATATGTTGAGGCTATGTGAAAGGGACCTATGCAAAATAATCCAGGTCAATTCTCTTCTCATAATCTTTCATTTCTTTTTCTAATCTTTCTTCTTCAGTAATATCTTCAATTAGTGTGCCCTCTACCCATTCTTGTCGATTTGCATATTGTTCAATGTGAGGGATTGGTTGGTGCACATATCCTGAAAGCCTCTTTTTGACTCTCCTATAGCTTATGAAATGTTCAGGGTCATATGGTGCCCAACAAAAGCTTTGTTTTAGCATGAGTTCTTCCCTTAGCATCTTGTCTGCATCATTCCAGGCTTCTTCCCTCTTATTGAAAACAAAAGGACCCAATTGATGTCTAATCTTGAGCTGTGCCTTCTTGTTTTTGCCATGGAAATGAGTCAAATCTGCACTACTAAATTGCCTGAAATATTCCAAGGCAAAAAGTCTCATGGGGACATACCTTGGCAGTTTGTAGGGGGGCAACTCACAACCATAAATCCTGATCACTGTATGATTTTGGTAGAAATACCAATCACCAATGTTGTAGCCCCTTGAAAGATGTAGAATTCTCTGCATTTCAGCAGTGAGATTGCCAGGAGGAGTCATCATCAACAGGCAAGTGGCTGGGTAAATGAACATGTCGATAAACTCACAATATTTATAGGGTGAGAGGTGAACTTCATGGAACACTGAGGTCCAGAAGATGACAGATCTCCTCTCTCCTTTGGAGTCTAGTTTCTTGAGAGGAACTTTGAAACTATCTGGATGATAGTACAGCAGTAGATGGTATATGTAGGAGGTATATTTAAACACTCTTTCTCTCTCCAACATCATGAATTGCTCATGGATTTTTTTTGCTATGAAGGTGGCATAGGCATACATGACAGCAGGGGGTTTTCCTGGAGTGAACATAGACATTAGCACAAACACAGTCTCATCAACAAACTCACTGGTTTTGCATCCTAGAATGTAGGATATCATGTCTATTAAGAGCTTGCATGTTTTATTGAATGAGACTTGATGATAGGGTGGAGGATGATCAATCTGGCATTGTGGTTGCATAAACAACTGACCTACTCTTTTTATTTCTGAGCTAGGCAGTTTTGCACCTTGATCAAGCAGGAGTTTCATGGTGAGAGGAACCAGAGGCTGAGGTGGCTCAAAGTTCAACAGCTCATTTATGGATTGAGGAGTAATGTAGAACAGTACATATCCATATGGAGTGAGGATTGCTCTTTGTGTGGGATCATAGTTTGCACATCATAGATGAATGAAGTCAGGCAGCACATTGACTGAAGGGATGTAGTAGATGGGCATGTTGGATTCCCAGATTCTCAGGACATCAGTGTTATTTCTATGGCTATTTCTAAATTGACAAAAAGTTTACAGGTGAGACTTGAGACCCATCATGTCCTTAATCTGGAAGTCCCTGTCTGCCAGAGGTAACCACTCCAAATCCTTATGTGGTGCATTCAAAGGGGTGATGTTGAGAGCCACTGGAGCCTCCATACTTCAATAGATTGAGTTTTGACTGGAATGTAGGTTTATGAGACAGCAGAAAAGATAACTCTGGCTCTAAGACTTTTGTCAGGATCTTGCAGACTGAATTTTTTCTTGTGGTCACCTCACTGGGTAGCATTCATGGTGGAAAAGGTGAATTATGCAGACTGTACTGGGGAGGTTGGACAAGACTGTGAAAATAGCCTCCCTTTCAAGTTGTTAAGTGACCCTAACCTTGGGTTTAGAGCTCTTTAGGGTAACAGGCAGCAGAGCAGTGGATTGGGTTTCTCACAGGAAATTACAGAATTAGCTTGGAACTTTGGAAGAAACAGGGGAAAAACTCTCCCTTGCAGGTGCTTTTTAAACAATTTCACAGGCAGAGACAGGCTCGAATTACAGTTTCATGGACGACTTGGGGAGGCAGATGGGATTTATAAGCTTTTCTTCAGTAATAATGGTCGGACGGTGATTTTTCAGTGCAAAGGCCACAGGCAACAATTCTTTTGACTTAAATTTAGCTTTTTGAGGTAATTTTACCAAAGAAATTTCTTAAAAACAGGGTTTGTGGATGACTATGGGGTAAATACATGTTTTATGGGTGCCCGGTGTATGATGAAGACTACAGGCGGAGCTGAAGTAATGCACTGTGGAGTTGACTTTGCTAGGTGACGGACTGTGCAGCAGTAGTGGCCAATTCATCGTAAAATTGCATGCAGGGTTGCGCAGTCAACGAAATTGGAATAAACAAAACAATCTCTTTCCCGAGTTTTTATAAAAATTTGGACTTTTCGGCTTTTTGGCGCGTTTTTGGGATGATGTCAGCATGACGTAGCTTTTGTCCGGTAGTGGAGTACGGAGGGTGACGTGGTTGCTGACATGGCTGCTGACGAGGGGGATGACATGGCGAACACGGCGGCTGGAGGAGCAGTGCGGGTGATGACGTGTTTGCTGACAGGATAGTGACTCGGGTAGAAGGACGAAGGGTGGTATCCAGTTTCCATCGGACCGCCTTTGGTACGGGGGCAGTTTCTATCAGCGCTGGCCCGATGCAATGGGAATGCGCCAAGTGTCCCGGGGTACGACAGGAAAATCGTTGACCATCGGGTGCTAACGACCTGACGTCGGGGCGCTTCCAATATCAATGAGGACCATTGGATCTGGAGAAGGCGATCCGATGGTGGACGGGAAGGTGAGTTGTTGGGGGTTTAATAAAATAGCGTGCGCGATAATTGAAATTTTTTTATAAAGTTCGATGGGTTTCAAACTTTGGGTTATTTGATAAATGCAGGGCGGACATGGCAACTTAATTAACCAAAGGTTAATTAACTAGGTTTATTGCATGGGCGCGGCGGGTATGGTTATTTGTTTGACGAGAGGTCTAACAAATCCCAATGGGACACGTGGTGGGCTATCATTAACCCCAGGTGGACCAATGGTTCCCAAGGAATCTTTAAATCATAGCCATATTAGGCAGGGGGCGGGATACATATAATATTTTGGGTTTTTTGCTTTTTATACATAGTAGGGGTAGGGAAACATTAATATAGGAGTTATATACTAAGGTTAGAGTGTTAATATTACAAATGATAGGGAAATGTTAAGTTTATAGGGTAAAACTTAGATTTTTTAGGAAATGAAAGGGGAATGAGATGATTATGTTTACACAAGAAATGTGGCTTGTGTTGACCAAGTAAACACAACATTTTGCTTAGTAATTCTCAAAAAATGAAATGGAGTAGGACTATTGAGCAGATCTCAATATCCCTAAGGGATGTTAGTGAAGTTTGTGGGGGAAATGAGAGGGGAAGTCAGTCATGCTCCGCTGAACTTGTAGCCACTTTTCCATGATTCTTGTGATATTGTATAAACTGAACATCACCCTGCTTTCTGCAACCTCATGATTATCTACCTACCCAACCTAAAACACCTAAAAAAATTTCTTCCTTTGATTCGGTGCATTTGAATTAACAAACCCTACTTTTCCTTTTTTCTTTTGGATTCCCTCCTATCTAAATCTATCCTTATTTCAACCAAGGGCTCAGATTGAGAAGTTGGGCCCTTTAATTCTCTATCTAATCTAGTGATCTACCAAGCTTGAACTGTTTGAACAAATCTTATTCTCTATTCTAAAACAAGAAATTTAAACATGATCTAGCCAGGGTTAAACTATCTGGCTATTCATCAACTGTGGGAAAGTCAGTGATTGCACTTCTCTGATTTCATTTTTTAACAAGCCACTTTCCTGGTTTTTCTTTGGGATTACTTTCTTTTCTCTTTATCTGAATCTTGATTTATTGATAATATGGAACCTTTGCAGCCTGGAAAGGATGATCATATTTGGTATTTCCACAGTCAATCATGAGAAATGACACCTATTGGTATAGGAACCTAACAGATCCCAAAGAAATAGCTGCATTTTTTATTAATCTCCTGCTAAACTGCTACAAAATTATGTACAATCAAGGCATAAGCATCCAGCTAAGTCCAACCCTTTAAAATGAGAAAGAAGAAGAAGATATAGGCATTGTTTCAACCTCCTCCCATCCTCAGGGGTCTAATCCCTAAGATGAGGAGCTAATCTAACCAACACTGAACAATAAACAGGAATATAGGCATCTTAACAACTTGCCTCTAAAAGTGAAAAAATGATTCATTTGAGCTCAAATTGACTTTTAATCTAATGAATCTACCCTCTACTACTAATTATCCATCATATTTACAAGAAAATTCATCATTTACCATAGTAAAACATCCCCCATGAGAGAAAATTCATGAACACATTCAAAACATAAAAAATAGTCATCCTATACAAAGTTTTCCCTACGTGCAGCGCCACTGGCCCAACGCACAGTCTCACTTTCAAGTCCCTTTTGGAGGCCTTCTCAACATCCAAATTGAGATCATGATAGCTAATTGCAAAGGCCTTCAAGTCTACTTTCCAAAACACTTTGAATTTCTTCATTTGAAGCTCATTTTTCCCCTCAAAAGTTGATTCTCCCAAGACTGCTTCTGTGTGTCCAAAAAGTGGCAGAAAGGTCATTTTTAGGGTGTTTTTTGACCTTTTGGTGGACCAATTCTGCCCCAAAAACTTAGAAAATGCATAGGGTGCATGTACTCATCACTCTGAATCCAAAAAAGCAAACCATGTTTCCATTGGGTGCCCCTAGGAAAAGCGTAGTGCCAGTGGCGCTGTGCGTTGAGCCAGATTTTCTGTGTGTACAATTTCCAAAATTTGCAACAAAAAAAAAAATCTTCTCCAAACCTAACCAAAATTGGTGAGCAGCACCACCATTAAGCATCTTCATGAGCCAAGGAAGCTTCAGCAAGCAACCTAAGCCTATCCTCCTCTTTTTTTTCCCTTTAGAGCCCGCCTTAGCCTAGTTTTCATTTTTTTGACGCTCATGTTGCAAATTTTGTTTCGGGTCCTATAATTGTAGGCCATGTGCCTGATCATCTGGTTGTCCCTATTGGATTTCTACAACAACTTCTCTAGGTACAAATTGACTCTCTCAAGCCAAGTCTCTCTATCATCCTCAATTTCCTTCTCAATAGGAGACAAAGTGACCGGTGCCTCCTTGTCACCTTGTCATTTTACCTTGAGAAGTTCCAACTCAATGAGGACCTGCTTGTCACTCAACTGCTTGTTCTCTTGTTCCAAATATGTGATGACATACTTGGACCTCTCCAAATTGTCCATCAATTCTTGGACTTGAGCCTCCTTTTCCTATATGATGATTTCCTTTATTGTTTCTTCAACCTGAGCCTCTAAATCAATTATTTGCATGCCATGATGAGTATAATGCTGCTCCCACTCATCATGCTTTGTCAAATCAAAGTCTTTCTCTTTTTTCTCATCATAAAAACTTTCCTCTGGCATCTTTTCCTTTCCTTTGTGCAGTTGTTTCACTTGTACCTGTTGTGTTGATGAAGAAGGCAAAGCCCCTTCCACATCTTGTGGAGTAAGCATTTTCCTATGGGTTGATGAAGAAGGCAAGGTCCCTTCCACATCCTGTGGAGAAAACACTTGCCTATCAGCTGCAAACAATCTCCTTGTTCCCCTCTGATATGTCGTGTAAGTCCTAGGCACCTCGGTAGCTCTAGTCTCTTTGGCCTTCTCATCTGTCTTCACCTGTGCACTGCTAGAAGGTACCCCTGATTCTTGGGACACTGGTGGAGGAATTTGAGGACCCCTGAAAATGTCATGAGCAATAAATGTCTCCCAAGAGATGTTGAGGAGGCTAAGATGATGAAGCACAATCATCTTGATCATGGAATAATGATATAGATTGCTCATCTGTTGAGGGTATGGCTTTTTCTGCACAAAATGGGCCATATTTTCAATATTCTTGAACAAGAAATAAGGGAGGTTTAACATCCTCACCCTAGTAAAATGCATGAGAAGATGGATGTGATATGAATATAGCCTAGAAAATCTGCCCTCACAAGTGAAATATTTCATGATGATTTTCATCATGGGGGCATACTTGTCCTCAAGGAATCTGAAAGGAAAAATCATTTTCGCCTCATTTATGTACCTAGGTTAGATGTAAGTCTCATAATAGTGTTCATCCAGGTCCTGTGCCTTGTAACACTTCTCCCCTACATTCAAAATCCTGGTTGCATCTGCAATAATGGAAGGTGAAACTATAAATATCACCCCAGCAAGAGTCACCTTGTTGTCCTGGAGATGGGCTACAAAAAGTCTGGTGAGCTCAGGGTGGTGTTTAACTCTCTATACCTACTCACAGAACTCATAGCACCCTTGATGTCTGAAACAAGTGATAGCCAACTGAGAGGCCTGCAATTCTTTGAGGTTTGATGGCTCTTCCCTAGTAATGCTTCATCCCTTGTATGGTTTTCTCTGATGCCTAGGTCTACCTGTTGAATTGTCACTTCCAGTGTTTTCCTCTTCCTCATAGTCTCTGTCTTCTCAATCCATGTTTGCAAAGTTTGAGTTTGTGCACTCCTAGAAAAGGGATGAAGGGAATGAGCAAGAGTGATTTAGGAGTGAGGGAATGGGAGATGACCTTGTAAGGTATTTTTGTAGGCTAGAAAATGAAGGGAAGGGTATGAATTATGAAAGTGAGGGAGAGGGGATTGGGCCCCTTTTTGAAATATAACTTGTGGGATGAAGGATGAGGGGGTATAGAATGTTATGGAGTGAAGTAGGGAAGAGTTTCAGGTTTTTGGTGATAGGTGATTGGAGAAATAGAGAGGATTAGGGTTTCTATAATGTCATTGAGGGAAAAAATAGGGTTTCACATTTGTCATGGTAAATTCTTTCAAACACATCAATTGCAATTTCAATGATGAGGTAGAGGGAGTGCACTTACTTGTTTGAGAGATGAGAGGGTTCTTTGGAAATTTTTATGAATTTTGGAGGATTTCTGGTCTTGTCTTCTCAACTTTCAGTGCCAACTACAGACATGCAGAGCAGTGTTATTTTGCACTGTCGAAAATGCCCTACGTGTAGCCTTTAGTACGTGCAACGCCACCCCCTGAACGTGTGACACCACTTCAAGACGACTTTTGATTTCCTTCCCAGTGTCCAAATTAGGCGTGGTATATCTCTTTGGAAACCTTGTCCTATATACTTTCCAGAACATTTAAATTTTTCAATTTAGATCTCATTTTCCCTGTCAAAAGCTCAATCTCCCAAGACTAGTCAAAATGTGCAGAATGAGGCTTCCAAAATGAAGAGTGTTGTTGCAGACAACATTTTGAGGTATTCCTCAACTCCAAATTGAGTTAATGATAAGGAAAGATCTTTGTGTCTAGTTATCATTTTACTCATTAAGAAATTCATTTGGACACTCTAGATAGGATACAACTTGATTTTCTGAAGGTCACGCCAGGAGTGCAGCAACTCTCCTGTGACACCTGTAGTTTTGAAATTTCTCCAAAACCATGACACGTGTTATAAAATTAAGGAGGTTTTCCTTCTTGGGTCTATTATGGACAAAAACCTCTCTCACTTTTGTCAAATTCATCTTTTCTTGCTCAGAAACATCATTTGAATAAAACCTATCTCGATATGTGGAAGAGGGGATTTGTAGAAATGAAGGGATGATGGGCTTATAAATTCTTGAGAAAATTTTTGGAAGTAGGAAGGGATGTTAGGAAGCATGGGAAAGTGTAATTTCAAGTATTTAGTGAGGGGAAGGGATCCAAAAGGGAAAAACATAGGCCTAACCTAGAAAAGTGTCAAATTGTAGCAATAGGCTAGCGTTTGTGGGAAAATGATGAATTTGAGGGATATCAGTGATGGGAAGTATATTAAGGATAGGGGAAGGTGTATGAGCATTAGGATATAATTTTTGTTGATGATTTGACCATCCAAGAAAAATTACCTTCAAAACCCTAGGAGAGGGAAATGAGCCTTACCTAAGTACAACTGAAGCACAGACAAGGTGTAAAATGACCCATTGGAACCTGAAATAATGATGACAACTCTTTGAATGATGGTATACTCAGCCAAATGGTGACATGAACCAATAATTGGAAAATTTTGGAAGGAGTGAAAACAAATCCTAGACCTAATACCCAATAACCAAATTTTTACTTGAAGACTCACTGAAATGAAAAAAAATTGACTTTGACACCCTAAGACCACTTCATAAGAACATATTTGATCACTGGCGGCAGTATGAAAATACTAACTCTAACACCTCTGGTTTCTCAAACTACTATACCTACTATCCATGTAGTTATCCAGACTACACCTCCACTAGGTCCATCCTCAACTCAATCTACTTGGACATTTATGGCAGGAAGGTATACACCCTTGGTGTTACCAAACCAGCTAAATGCTATGCCTACAAATTATCCATCCAAAATTGTCACTTTTGACAATACTGGTGCTTATACTGCCCAACAATATGTAGATAGGATGAATTATGTGTTTGACCTACAAGAAGTGGATGAGGCCGATGTTAAAATGAGATTATTTGCCCAGAGCTTAGGAGGTGATGTGAAGAAGTGGTTTAGGGGTTTAACTACAGGAAGAATAGCCAATCTTGTTGCTTTCCATCAAGTTTTTTTAGCTGCATGAGAGATCAAGAAGAACCCACTACAACTCCTAAACAAATATAAACGTTTAAAAAGAAAACCCAATGAAACTGTGGAAGAGTATTATGAAAGATTCAATATTGTGTACAATGCCATCCCACAAGACATCAAGCCCTCTCTTGACCTATCCTTTCTTGATTTTCCAAATGGGTTTGATGTAGATATGGAGTATCAACTTAGGGAAAAAGACCCGGAAACTTTAGAATAAATGCAAGAAAATGCAATTAAAGTTGAAGCCAATATCTTGGCCAAAAAAGCCAAATTGAACTTTGAACACATAGTAACCATAAAAGAAGAACCTTCTCCTTCTGTTGTTGACCATAAGATTGATAACCTAGTCAAAGTAGTGAATCAAATGATGCAAAGAGTGAAAATTAATGAACAAAATCAAATGAAGTCGGAACATAGAAGGATTCTCAGTTGAACCCTAGGCTCTGCTCTCTGCAGCAAATGTACAGATCTGCGCCCCCTGCACCTACCAGAACGCATCCCTTCTCTGCGCCGTCGGCAATCCATTCCTCGCGCTACTGGTAATCCAATTGTCATGGCCTCCCATGTGGGAGGGGCGATACCTTCCCCCCCCCCCCCCCCCCCCCTCTGGATAACCGCTCATCTGACTTTTTCTCATCCTTTGTACCTCTGTTTCCTCCAAGCGACTTCTCAGGACAAGAACAGAGCTCAGTTCCGACTGACATAGCAGTTGAGCATACAGTAACACGTGAAAAGGAAGTAAACGAACAGGGGGCAAATCCAGAACATCCGGCATCACAACCAAAGGCGACTTTGGCTACCTGCATTCCAAAAACCACGGAACGAATCAAAGTTGAGCTCCCCAGTCATAGAATCAACAGAGAAATACAATACATGAAGGATCACGCTCTCATTGGAAAATTTCTTGGCTTTTAGCCAACCGAAAAAGCCCTACAAGGGTGGATAGCCTCCAAATGGAAGCCCAAAGGACAAGTCTCCTTGCTCCTTGGCCCCAAAGGCTTCTTCACTGCAATATTTTACTGCCTGGAGGACAAATCCCGCATATTTGAGGGAGGTCCGTACTTCTTCAACTCCTCGGGTCTTTTCCTTCGTGACTAGAAACCCAGGTTCAATCCAGATACAGAAGATCTCAGTCATGCTCCAGTGTGGATACGCATGTATTCCTTACCTGCAGAATACTGGAAAGAAGAAACATTAAAGGACATTGGCAATAGCATCGGCGTTTTCATCAAAGTTGTAGAGGAAACCAAAAATCAAAGATACACTTCCAACGCCAGGATCTGCATCCTGATGCATCTTACAAAAGCCCTTGCAGACTCAGTAAGTCTTTTCCATGATGATTTTGAGTGGATTCAACCATTAGACTATGAGCATATTCCTTTTCGATGCCGCAAATGCCATGAACATGGCCATCTTTTTAGGGACTGTCCTCTGAACATTCAGATCAAATCTCCTGCTAACGAGGCTAGCAAAGACTATGATGGCTTCACCAAGGTGCCCAATCGTCGTAGGCACGCTAAAAAACATTCTGCTGCACCCTCCAGCCCCAAAAAAGCTGAAACCCAAAACAGATTTCAAATTCTTACCCCTCAAGATCCCTCAGAAAAGCATCTGAATGACTCTCAGGCTTCCCCATCTCGCCCATCTTCCTCCCAGAATCTCAAATCTAACCCGGATCCATCTTCCTCCACGCCCTCGAGCTTTCCTCTCTCCTCGGAGTCGAAAAAGCCGGCTTCAGAAGCTAACATGCAACCTTCAGCGATGGAACTTGATGCAGCTTTAGCACTCAGTTTACAAGATGAGGTCCCAGAGGAATACCAGAACATCCCTATAACAATGGAGGAAAACCCAGAGACTGTGAGTCTGGAAGGACTGGATATTCTCAAACTTGAAACAGCATGCAAGCAGAAAGAGTACAACTCAATACCTCCATGGGAAATAGATCGATTGGAAGGTGTTCTCACCAAAGCTCAACATAATAAATGTCTAGGTATACAAGCAGGAAGTCCCTGGGATGGAAAGAAAATCCTAAAAGAAACAAAGAAAAGAGGGCGCAAAACTGATCTGCAAAGAACCATCATTATAGGAGAAATCTTAATGGAATCAGGGAGATTCCCAAAGTTGACGAAGTTCTACAAGCCCCAACCCCATTGTTCCTCATGAAGCTCATCTCCTGGAATATGCGTGGGCTCAATAGCCCCTCAAAACACAGAATGTTAAAAAACATGATTCAGCTAGAGAAACCCGCCATCGTTTTTCTACAAGAAATAAAAAGTAATAATGCTACCCTCGAAAGGATCCTTAACAAAGCATGGACAGGCAGTCGCTCAGTCTCAGTGGATGCGGTAGGGGCCTCCGATGGACTAGCTATAGCCTGGAATCCGCAGATCCTTATGCTTCAAGATTTTCATGCCACTCATTGTTTCATCCAAGCTTCATTTCATCTCATAGGGATGGATCTGCACGGTCTTCTCACCAATACCTACTTCCCACAAGACTTACATCATAAATTAGAAGTGTTGGATGCACTAAAAGCTCTTAACTCTAACAGACAGTACCCTCTATGGATCAGCGGGGGGGATTTCAACATTATCAGGAATCTAGAGGAAAAAAAGGGAGGACGCGTGAAGTTAGAAGATGATAGCACAAGATTCAAAGAATTCATTCAAAGAAATCAGCTCATGGACATTCAGACCTCAAATGGCACGTACACCTGGACAAACAAACGTAGGGGAATTCAAAATATTGCTTCCAGGTTAGATCGTTTTCTTATTTCAGACAATGCCATACATTTGGGAGGGGATTTTCACGCCTCCATACTGCCTCAAGGTGGGTCTGATCACTGGCCCATTATGCTTCAATGGACACATCCAAGTAAACATTGCAATCGTCCATTTCGCTTTGAGGCCTTCTGGTTCACTCATCCTGACTTCAAAGAAATGGTCTGAGCTGCGTGGCAATCCTTTACTCCCCCGGCAGGTGCAAAGATGTTCCAATTTCAACAGAAACTCAAAAACCTCAAGCAAGTGCTCAAAGTCTGGAATAAAACCCAATTTGGCAACATTATGGAAACCAAGAAAACATTGGAGCAGAATATGTGTTCTCTACAGCAAACCATTATCCTAGAGGGAAGAACAGAAGAACTGGCAAATAAGGAGCAATCCCTCTGGACAGAAATAGAAGCTCAAAGGATACAAGAGGAAACCCTTTGGTGCCAAAAATCCAGAATAAGGTGGCTAAAAGAAGGGGAAAAGAACACAAAAAATTTTCATCGATCCACCATTCAACGACGAATGCACAACAATATAGCCTTCATTAATAACAGTCAAGTGGAGAGACTAGAAAAGCATGAAGATATTGAAAATGAATTCAAAGAGTACTTCCAGGAAGCGCTCAAAGAACAAACAAGAAGTAGATCAATAGCCATACGATCTATCACGCAGCACATACCCAAAATAATCACGGAAGATCATAATCAAAATTTATTACAAAAAGTCTCTATGCAAGAAGTAGAAGAGGCCATGACTCAGCTAAAGGATGGCAAGGCTCCAGGGCCTGATGGCTTCACCTCCAATTTCTTTCATGAATTCTGGGAGTTGATCAGCACAGAAGTCTGGGAATTAGTGGAAGAATCTCGATCTATGCACTGGCTCCTCCCTTCCCTTAATTCTACTTTCATTTCTCTGGTCCCCAAATGGGAGGAATAAAACACACCAGACAAATACAGGTCGATTGCTCTCTGTAATGTCATCTACAAACTCATATCCAAAGTAGTGGCAAATAGGCTCAAACATCTTCTACCTCTTCTCATCCTTCCGGAACAGACTGGATATGTTGAAGGGCGTCAGATAATGGATGGCATTATTCTTTCAAACAAGGTGATCCACTCTTTAAAAATTCTAAAAAAACCAGGTATGATTTTGAAGCTTGATCTATCCAAAGCATTCGATAAGCTCAGTTGGGAATATATTCATCAAATGTTGTTAGCCTTCATCTTCAATGCCACCTAGACCCGATGGATAATGAATCTTATTACCTCTCCCTGCTCCTCGGTCCTCCTCAATGGCTCTCCATCTGTGCCTTTCCACCCCTCGAGAGGCATTCATCAAGGGGATCCCCTATCCCCATTCATTTTTGTCCTCATGGCAGAAGGACTCAGCCGCCTCCTTCACCATGCTATTTCTTCTCAAGCGATCAAAGGTATAGTACTCCATGGACTCCATCCCCTATCCCATCAATAGTTTGTTGACGATACGATGCTCTTTGGTCATCCTTCTTCCCTAGAAGCCAAAGCCTTTAAAGCCCTGCTCTCTCTTTTCTCAGAAGCCTCCGGAACCTCGATCAATGCCACCAAATCCCAGCTATTCTTCTTCAACACCCCTGTTTCCACTCAAAAAAACATTGCCCGTATTCTAGGATTCTCCATTGCAATTCTTCCCTCCAAATATTTGGGCGCTCCTCTTATGGTCTCCGCCCTTAAGCATGCTTCTTGGAAAACGCTGTTGGATAAATTGGAAGCCAGACTTTCCTCATGGACATTTCGATCGCTCAACATAGCTAGTAGACTCATTTTGATCAAGTCTGTCCTACAAGCTATGCCTATGTATCTCTTCTCTATACTAGCAGCTCCCAAATGGGTTCTTAAGGCGATTCGTAACCTTCAAAGTAGTTTTCTATGGGGCTCCACGGGGCTCAACAGGAAATGGGCCCTTGTTAAATGGAAATAGGTCTGTCAGCCGAAATCCAATGGTGGATTAGGACTACGGGATCCTCTACAAAGCAATAGCACTATGGGAGCCAAGATATGGTGGAATTGGTTAGTGAAGCCACACATTCCTTGGGCGAAGCTGTGGCAAGCCAAATATGCGCCAGGAAGTCAATGGGATGAACTCATCAGAATCAGTCCTAGCATCTCAGGCTCCATGATTTGGAATGCTGCCAAAATTCACAGCGCCTTCATCCAGGAGAACAGCTTTTGGGAAATTCACTCGGGGAACTCGGCACGGTTTTGGGAGGATTCATGGTAGCAGTTACCAAAACTCGCCTCGATCTTCCATAAACCTATCTGGCAGAATTCTATGCAGCAAACCAATCTCACTCATGTCTCTCAATTCTGGCAGCAGCATCCGCTTCAATACTTCCAACAATGGAAACCCACAAGCTCCTGGCAGACGGATTGGCATGGAGAGACCTATACAGAAATTGAACAGGAGCTAAGTCATAGAAAAATCAAGTATTCAAATGAGCAGGACAAACTGAGGTGGGGATACACTACAAAAGGTATTTTCACTACCAAGGAAGCCTACATATTACGCTATTCTCATGGAAATACAGCTACGGATCAGCTCTGGGATCGCATCTGGCAATCCATACTCTGGCCCAAGGTATCAACCTTTTTATGGCTTTTAAGTAAGAGACGCATCTTAACTTGGGATAATCTACAAAAAAGGAGCTTTATAGGACCCTCAAGATGTCCCAACTTCACTCTTCACTCGGAAACCATCCTGCATCTCATGGAGACCTGTCCCCTCGCTACTCAGCTTTGGGAGAAAGTTGATCAATGTAACAGAAGAGCAGGAGTTCGGCAGGGGGACATAGCAAACACTCTAAGAACCTGGCCCAAGCACCCTTATCATAGCCCCATCCTGAATTCTCTATGGAACCTCATTCCAGGTTTTCTTTATTGGATTTTATGGAAGGAACATAACAACAAAGTCTTCAACAATAGTAGATGACCTATAGAAATTCTCTGGCTCCTCTTAAAGCAAAATCTCCAAGAAACTCTAGCGCTTCGATCTTGGCTAGAAACTGACTGGCCGGACTCTCCTCAAGAGCTGCTCATCCTGAACTCCTGGAATCTTAACTTATCCTGCTTACCTATTGTCAATTCCCATCCCACTACTAAGTCTGTCTCCCCCTCACACTGGTCCCCTCCTGCCGCCTCCTCTTTCAAATTGAACTTTGATGGAGCAGCTAAAGGAAATCATGGGCTGGAAGGCTATGGAGGAGTAATCAGAAATGACAGAGGAGTAGCTAAACATATATACTATGGTTCAATTGGCAAACACACCAACAATGTTATGGAATTGGAAGGCTTGTGTAAAGGGATATGCATTGCCGATCAACTCAATTTCTACCCGCTAGAAGTAGAGGGAGACTCCTTGATCCTCATCAATGCAACTACAAGAATTCAAGCAGGCACCTCAGTAGCTAAAATAGCATCCAGTTGGAGATTGCTTAGTAGGCTCGAAACTCTAGAGGAAAGGCTATAGCGCCCCCATAGAATAATTTTCAAGCATGTAAGGCGCACAGCCAACAAGGTAGTAGATCGATTGGCCAACCAAGGGGTTGACCTGCAGCTCCCTCCTTTCTCAGGCACTCTCAATGACTCAGCAGATGTACAACTCTAACAGGAATGCAATTCTCTGGTGCTTCATGATTATCAGTCCCCAGCTGCGGGTGATTAATAAGGGGGACGGTACAATGGCGGTGTTCCCATGGGGCAAGTGGCAACCCAGACCCGCCACTTGTAAGGTTAAACGGTGGGCCTTCCATCCCCGTAGGTTTAAATTGAATGCAGATCTTAATTATTTCCTGCAGCTCGTCGTCTGCAGCATAATGGAGCTCCCGCGACTCGTCTCTCCGATGATTTGGTTGCAGACCGTCGGCTGTGTTCTGGTTATTGCTTTGGGCGCCACAATGTGTTATTATAAGAGCCAGCCTCCGCTGGCTATGTCTCAATTGACGTCTCGGCTTCGGCTGCATTGTTTGTCTTGGTCACTACTGGTTCTCGGGTCACGATGGTCTCAAGGGATTAGGCCTCGGCCCTCAGCACAGAAGGTCTCGGTCTCTTCCTTTGGGAGCAGTATCCTCCATCACAAGTTCACCAGCTCTGACTCTCCCATCTGTAGTGGTCACTACCTGAGTGTTATCTCCGTGTCCCTCGTTGCTTCTGTTGACATCCCTTGGTGGCTCTCCGTGCCCTTTCTCACCTCGCCCCTCTATGCTTCAATAACCTCACCTTTGTGGCTCTCGGAGCCTTTACTCTTTGTGCCTCTGTTAGCTAGTGTGCCTCCGTTCATAGTTCCTCGGCTCTCTGTGCCTTTTGGCTCACGGAGACTCCACTCTCGGTGCATTCCTTGCTCCAGCGTCATCCCTCACAAAATTTTAGAATGCCGCGGGAACGGCTCCATCTCATTAGCAGAAGGGGCGGGTCTCGGGGTGGCTCCAGAGGGAGGGTTGTCGAACAACGCTCCTCTCACACCACGGAATCCTCCTCCGAAGAAATTGATTCCCATGTTGCAAGGCGAGGTAGGGGAAGAGGCTGAGGGAGGGCTCGTGCAGCGGCCTGTTCGCACAGCTCTCATCCCTCGACCCGCTTTCACATCCCCTGTTCCCTGGACAACTCCACCTATATTGTGTCCGTCAAGATTGAAAAGTGCGATAACGCAGCTCCTCCCAAAGCCTCTACGGAGTGTAGGCAACCTTCTCCTGTTCATTGTGAAAGAATTCAGCCTGCGGAGACCTCTGGTGCGATTGCAGGTCCAAGCGAGCCAGTTAAAAACGCAGCTCCACATTCAGACTCGAGCGCATCAGACCAGTATGGATGCAGGATCGTCAAGGAGCAACCTTCTACCTCTGTGGACGCATAAGCTCGCCTTCACGTCGTTTTGGTCCAGCCAAGGTCACAGGCGGTCGCCTCTGTTGCTCTCTGATGTATGTTTGATGGTTTCAGGTCTCCACCTACTTTGTTTGGTAGTTTTTGATAAGGTTATGGTATGGCTTAGCTATGTTCGGGTCGAAGTCGGTTTCCAATTCCGACCATGCTTGTTGTTCTATCTCTATTTGTATAACTCTCTGGGTAGATTTTGGGACAATTGGGATTAGTCTGTGTCAAATTGTCTGTCGTTCAGTTATCAAGAGTCTGTCAGTTATTAGTTGGTCAAGTCAGATTCAAAGGGAAGTTTCACCCTCCAACGTAAAAGTCATGCTAAATCCATAACTCAGTATGGAGAGTTTTTGAGGCTAGCCTCATTGTAATCTTTTTGTATAATAATACGAGTAGACAAATTTACAAAAAAAAAATTGAACAAAATCAAATAAGTCAAAACCAAAATGTTCAACAAACAAAAAACCAAAATTTTAGAAGAAATACTCCCCAAATCAAACTAAGAGAGAAAAAGGGACCAAATCAATAGATTTGGCCTCCTTTTTAGGAAAATTACACAGATGATGAGGGTAATAGTGTGAAAGATTTGGATGATAACCAAATTAATTTGTTATGGGTAAATGAAGATGAAACAGTGTCACACGGAATGAGTCGATTTTGCGAACAAGCTCGACCTTCCTAGTATCTAAATATATCTAGTGACAAGAAAGCCAATCAAAAACTATCTTTGTCTAAATATGCAATTAAAAACAAAGGCAAACAATTGTTTTAGGCCTACCTTGGGTCCAATGCAAGTTTGTGGAAGCCTCGCTCCTTTTATCCAAATGAGCTCCCTTGTAGCAAGTTTGCAACACAGAGATTTCCCCTAGATCCCAAAATCGGGACTACCAGCTTGATTTTTCATTATGTTCCTTCCAATGTTATAATACATATTTATACATGCTGAAGCATCTAATACCATGGACCAAAAACCATCGCGTCCAAAACCATGGACCAAACAAATTAAATAGCACCTGAAAAGCCAATGTCATAAAGCATATCCATCATAATGATAAAGGAATTTATGAAACAAACCACATAAGACAATTTGTTGAGAAAAATGAATATGATTGTATTAATTCAAATCAAAGAAGAACTTTATAACCTGTGCCTTGATGCTGTACAAGCTCCTCCCAGGGTCCGACAAGAAGTCTCTTCTACTTTGACAAGTTTCACTCACTTCCCAATGAAACCAAAAAGGTATGTGATCTCTCCTCTCAAGTTTAACTAGGAAGTCCCAATTCCATCAGCATTTACCCTAAAAAATGTTCAGCTTCTAACCTCCCCAGCAACTGACCCAATGCCTTAATTTATAGTGCAATGGAGGGAAGCTACTAGGTCCTCCTTCAAAGGGATAAAGCCCTCCTTCAAGGGGATAGCTCCTGAAAAGCCAATATCATATTATCAACCCTACCCCCAGCGGAGTCGCCATTTTGTCACACGGAATGAGTCGAGGTTGCAGACAAGATTGACCTTCCTGGCATCTAAAGATATCTAGTGACAAGCAAGCCAATAAAAAACTATCTTTCTCTAAATATGAAATTACAAACAAAGGCATACAAGTGTTTTAGGCGTACCTTGGGTCCAATGCAAGTTTGTGGAAGCTTCGCTCCCTCGCTCCAAATGAGATTCCTTGAAGTGTAAGTCTGCAAACACAAACAAGAAAACAAATTAAACAACACCTAAAAATCCAATATGATAAAGCATATTCATCATAATGATCAAGGAGATTATGAAACAAACCACATAAGACAATTTGTTGAGAAAAATGAATCTGATTGTATTAATTCAAATGAAAGAAGATCCTTACAACCTGTGCCTTGATACTGTACAAGCTCCTCCCAAGGTCCGACAAGAAGTCTCCTTTACTTTGACAAGTTTCACTCACTTCCCAATGAAAACAAAAGGTATGTGATCTCTCCTCTCAAGTTTAACTAAGAAGTCCCAATTCCATCAGCATTTACCCTCAAAAATGTTCAGCTTCTAACCTCCCCAACAACTGACCCAATGCCTTAATTTATAGTGCAATGGAGGGAAGTTAGTAGGTCCTCCTTCAAAGGGATAGCTCCTCCTATCAAGGGATTAGCTCCTTCTCTTTTGGGATGCATGAAACACCTTGGAGCGAACAATCCACGTCAAAATTCCTTCTAGAAATATCTCGAATTAAACCCAAAGTGAGTTTTTTAGAATAAACTTGTGCATTTTTTACTTTTACAGGGGTACGCACCCACCCCTTTACAAACAGAGCGTGCAGATATGCAGGTAATATGAACAAAGAGTGTGGGCCCGCAGGCAAAAGTGAGAGAAAGTGCGGAACCAGAGTTCTATTGATTTTCAATGTCTTTCTCTCATTTGCAAAGCTTGACATGAAGAGCTAAGGTCTGAGACTTGCTTAGGAGGCTAGTATAAGTGATGATAGACCCATACTGACTACAAATAGTCATGGTGATGATATTTTTGTGTAACAGGATAGCATTTGACTATTAGCTATGTGTGAGCCAGGGAATGAAAGCTGGTCTACGAGCTATACCACTCTGCCTTCATGCGGAAAACACATTACTTGAAATAGTGAGGAGACAATGACTCCCATGCTATAAATGTAGTCACGCCCAAGGAGTAGATTGTAATCTAAAGGTCCTTGGACTACCATTATGTTCAAATAAAAGGTTTTCCTTCTCAAAGTTATAGGCAAATTTGGAAGAATCCCTAATGGTCGACTGGCTCCTTTAACGAAGCCTGTCAGATTTCTCATCTCAGGCAGAAGTGATGGTGAACCAAGCGCTTTCCAAGAAGTTGAAGAAAGGATACTCACAGAAGCCCCTTCATCTATGATAGTAACGGCCATGACCATTTTGTAAGCTTGCACTATAATTTGGAATGGTACATTAGATGGTAGAGGGGGTCTGCCTAGTAGATTCCAGTCGAAGGAAACGACTAGGTTGCTTAGAGGTGGGACCGAATAAACGGCATGATACGTCTCTGACAAACTTCCTTCCTGCGGCAAAGGAATGGGTGGGTTTCCCCCATGTTCATTGGATTCTATGTTTACAAAGAGAATTTGAACGATGTCATTCTCATTCTCCTTGGTAACTGTATCATCTGGGTAAACCTTCTGAAGACAAGACTGGGTCAACTATCGTCTCGACCTATTGACTTTGGTCTGGTGTGGACTCAGAGGGTTTATCTTCAATGTTAAATGCTTCGACTGACCACAAAGGTGTATCAGTCAGATTTTCAACTAGTGATGGACTCGGCAAGAGTTGCTTATATCGAGGAGGAAGTCATAGTGGTGAAGCAGGACGGTTATCCAAGACTCTTTTAGCTTCGTCTAGGAAGGGACAACGGTGGATGGAATGATCACCTTCACACAGTCTACGAGGAATTTTAGATCTTCCTTTCTATCCATTGACTTCATTTTCACTAGTTGATGGTGTACTCTCAACATGATCGTCAGAGGTTGAGGACACCGGATTGTGAAAGTGGGGAGACCAGTCCCTTAAGATCCATGGGATGTAAGGAAAATCTTGATGATAGTGGTCTCCTTTGCAAATGACACATGGAGATTTATGTTCGGATGGTGCAGTGTGTGGATTTTTGCCAGACAATGCAAGTTTTCCCCCTTTCACCATTGGCTTCTTCTTCTTCTTCTCCTTCTCTTTCTTCTTCTTCTCAGTTACTTGGTTTTTTGTTTTACCAACTTTACCAAGTGAAGAGGAAGAAGAAGAGGGAGAAATAAATGAAGTAGAAGGTTGGGGGTTAACTTCAGTATCATCTGGTTGCTAATTTGATTGCTCAGGAATCAGAGTGCTTTGAACGACAGAGGTCGAGAAAAGCCATACCACAGGCCAATTGTCAGTCTTGGAAGGGACAATGTGGCCATATGAGGTGCACCAACATCTCCCCAAAACGAGAAAGGACTAGGATTTCCCCCAAGGGGAAACCCTTGATTGGTAGACTCCATTTTCTCAACCTAAGACCAACGAGGGGAATAGTGACGTTATTCCTATTAAAATAAATTTTATGACGCTTTGACACAACTTGCTTTTTCAATTTTTAAGAGTCGAGAAAAAGTTAAAGATGACTCTAGTCGCCTTCGATTTTTAATGAGCCTAAAGTGAAAAGTGCTCAGATGGATCTTTTCTTTTAAGGAGTCTAAAAAGGAATGAAAGTGACTACTTTGGAAATCTAGACAGAGGGATTACCAAACCAATCGTAAAACTGCAGAATACTTTTTACAGTACGGTAGTCAATCTTTCCGAATGTTGTGTTCAGCGCATTGCGATCGATAGGGAACATACAAGAATTCCTAAGGATAAAGGATACAGCTTATTGTGGTCTCCCAATATATACTCGGTTGTACGTGGGAGCACAAGTCCGTACTGGCACTTGTCGTCTCAAAGAGGAGGAATCACCCAATCTATGATGAAGGTGATAGTTACCAGGCGTTACGATGCCGGAATACGTCTCTAGCCTAGACTTCTAAATGTTTTGCGTTAGGTTCCAAAGCATTTTTATGTTCATTGAATTTATTTTACAGTTGATCTTTTTGAAGAAGTTTGCCTTTAAGGTTCACCAAGTGATGTAGATATACAAATCCTAAATATGCAATCTAAGATGATAAACAATCGTTTACTCTTCTTTTTGCAATGAAAATCCTAGCTACTAAGGAAAGAGAAGCGAATTTCTTTCAACATAAAGTAGAGAGCACACACTAGATGCACTATCCTAAATCAAAATCAAGAAGCAGTCTAAATGCAAATGCACATGCATGTATTTGTTTTCTGCTTTCTTAATATGTGATTGACAAAAAGAATGCTGAGTACAAATCTGAACTATCTTTTCTTTCAAAGCGACAGTACTAACAATTTTCTTTTCGAAAGATGAAAGGAAGACAAAGACGACACTTTGCAATTTCAAATTCAAAAAATGAAAGGAATGATAAGACGATACTTTGTGATTTTGAATTCAAAAAATGAAAGGAAGACTACTTTGCGATTTCGAATTTAAAAAACGAAAGGAAGGCTAAGAGCGACACTTTCAACTTCAATTTGAAAATTGCTTTCGACACTTGAAATACTATTAATTCAAATCAAATACAAGAGTAACAGTGTAATCGACTATCAAAAAGAGTAGGATTCTTTTCTTTGACTGAAAATGACACTTGTGACACTTCCAAATCAAAAGATGACAGTTCGATTAAGCTACTTTTCGTAAAGGAGAACTGTAAATGGAAAAAAATACATAAAAACATTCACAATTCTTTGTACAATGGAGGCTGAATAATGAAAAGGAAGGGAGTTTCAACATTGGTATACTAATCACAAACAGCAAAATTCCTGAATAAAGCTGAAGACAATGAAGAAAAAACCAAAATCTGGAGGCAGAAACAGTCTTATCTGATCATCGCACCTGTAACACGGGGAAATAGGGATGCATCTCACCTACTGCACACGGGAGGTGCGATGCATCGAGACTATCAAAAGGAGATAGTGCGATGGTCCAGGGACGAGACTCTAACTTGGGTTCTAGTCATGGTTTGCAGCTTAGTTCAGGGATTTACGCTGAGCTAATGATAGTCAGTAAATAAAAACTGTAGGGGCTGATCTAATGAGGTTACTTGAGCTACCACCAAGGCACTTAGGATGTTTGCAAGTCAATTGTTCAGTTTATAAAAAAAACTCGGAGATAGACTGAAGCAGCGTTGATCTACTTTGCAGTTGCATAGCAAAAGCAGTTCAAAGGCTAGCCGGCTTGACTTCAGGCTCCATCTGTAGTTTATAAAGAAAACAAATATAAACAAGCAAACAAGCTATTTTCTCCCCAGCGGAGTCACCATTTTGTTATCAGGAAAACTATTTTCCATTCAGAGCTGCTAGTCCCACTAAGATGGGTAGCTATCTTAGAAACAAACAAACTAAAGTTACTTGTGTTTTCCTTTATGAGAAGTAGATGAAAAAGAAGCAAAGAGTACCAACCTCAATCTTTTGCTTGGCTCCTTGCTTGTTTCCTCTTCCCTTCAACAGACCTTTGCCACTCTTTCCTCGCTTGTCCCGCTTCAAAGAACACCTGTGGACTCAAAGAAGCATAATACCATCAAAGCATAGAGATCTACAATAGTAAACAATATAGGATCAGATATATATTGACCACACAAATGCATATATCAACTCAGACATACAAGAATATGGAGGAAAACTCAAATAAATTTATTGATAGAAAGAGTAGAAGAGAGGATTACAATCCATTGATCTGACCTAGCGTCATCCTCCCAGCATGAAAACCCTTCTTCACCTCATGAAAAGCTAGATCACCCAACACTATGATGTTCCACAAAGAAACCAACAACACTTCCTTACAAGATGCAAAATTCCAGCCTCTGGATCTCTGGGATGAGGGATCCATATATAGATGTTTTGCAGGTGGGTGAGTCAACTTCTAGGATTTTGATTAGTGTCCTCTCTCTGATAGTTCTTGGTTCCACTTGGAGATTCATGATCTCTTACTCATCCCTAGGCGAATTCAGAGAGGCAAGTGTCAAATGGGCAGTTTCTAGAAGATCCTCTGGGTTTCCACCTAGCCAACTTCTTTTTCCATTTGTCTGCTATCACTCATCACACCCCACAGAAGGGATTTCTAGTATTCATCGCACTTTTTGCATGTGGCAGGTGAGATGCATCACACCCTTAGCACTGAGCAATCTGTATGGTCCAGTTTTGACTAGTTCTGAGTAGTTTTTCAGGGAGAACTTCAGGGAGATGATGTAATTAGCTAACCTTGCTCCTTTAGGGTATGAAACAACACTTTTAGGGACTTAGAGGCCCTTCGTTTATGGACATATGTGATTGGGGTTCAGTGCCCAAATATGTCTATAACAATTATCACACATTGGGATTCATGTAGTACCTTGGTTTCCATTTGACCCTATTGATGGATACCTCACCTCCGTGTCAGCTTTCATTATTGGTTGGTTTAGAGGGTTTCTGTTGTGCGCTAGCCACATCTTGTGTATGTCGGAAACGTGCGTCAGTTGGGTTACTACATCTTTTTCATTTGATTCCTTCCACATTATTGGCCTGCAGGTTACACTTGCTCTAGATTGATGAAGGATGCCTTAATGCATTCCTTCTAGCGGATATTTCCCCATCGAATACGACTCATTGCTTTGGGGCAAAGGTCTAGAATCCATTTGGCAGTACCTTGGGGTTTGTAGTCAATAGTGGCAGATCCTTCACTATCGGAAGTGGAAAACCATCATTGCCTCCTGATCAATAGATTCTTCTAGGTGTTCGACTTCAGATCATTTATTCACACTTGTTAGATTGTACTGGGGTACCTTGACTCTCATTATCATCATCGGTGAGTAGTCTCACGTTTGTTAATGGTATACATCAATGACCAGTAATCAAACAATTTCTCACATGGTCAACTTTATCTCATTCATTCCCGCTGTGTAGAAATGTACCACAGTGGTCGGCGAAGACCTCGGGTTGCATCAACATTCATTAGTTCACTTGACAATTGCTCCTGTTGTTGCTAGTTGATACCATTCCACCTCATATGTTGCAGTCATTCATGGCAACATTCCATATACTGGCACCCGAGTTTACAGTGTAGCACCATCTTATTCCATCATGTTCATTTTGTACTGTTGGGATCAGCCTTTGATATCAGTGATCAACTTCATCCTTCAGCATCATTGACATTCTTATATGTGATATTCATACATGTACTTGTTCGATCATGATCAGATGATCCATTATGTATTTCCAATCTTCTATACTTTTATACTTAGTGGATCTGCTTGTACTTGATACGCGGACATGATTTACTTTCTCTAAGCATGGCTATGCCCACCTCAAACAAGTTTTTCTTTCTGATCTCCTTTTGTGGCTTGGCAGGCTGAAATCTAGTGAAGTCCTTCTCAGTTTTTGACAGGTTTCCTTTCCATGTACTTAATAAATTTCAGCCATCATGTACCCCTTCTGACCTCATATATTAGGGGGCATCTGTTATAGCTCCAAATCTCACCCTTTATATTTGTGATGTTGCCTTTATGGCCTAGGGCAACCCCTTCTTCTAGACTTGGTCCAAATACTTAAAAATAGTGTTTTACTCCCTGTAAACGACATTTCCCTGAGCTAAACGCGTGTGTACGTGGGTCAGTGTATGCCCAACCCTCGTATATGTCTTAAAACGCTTAAAAAAATTAAATCTCCTTAATTCCGGGCAGAGATCATGGGTTTTACCTATTGATTACCTATTAGTGCCCGTGGCCCAACTGTTCCCAACGAATTCCCAACTAAAAAACTACTTTGGGAGAAGCATAAAAATGCTTCAATGGGAAGGCCTTAGGGAGGAGAGAAGAGAGAGAATTACTCTTCTGAGATTATCCCTGATTAGGTCTAAAGATTCTTGTGCTTCTAGCACTTCCCCCACTACAAGAAACCTTTGTTTCCTTGAGTTATGATGTCATTTCACTAGTTGAGATATCTTTGTGTGAGTCATGGAAGGAGCCTTTTGAAGACTTGGGACTGGATGGATCTGGAGGACAGTTCCACTTGGAGCCAGCAAGAGGAAGATTCACGAGATATCATTCCTTTGATTTGTTTTAGTTATCTACAATAAAGAAACATTTGTCTTGTTCCCTAAATCAATATTCTTTATGCATATGACATTATTGGTATGGTTTACATATGAATAATTGTTTCAATTGTATAACTAACCATCTTTCAATATGTTATGAAGTTGATTTCTATGTGATACTTGGTCCATATATTGCTATGCTTCTTTGAATTGGTTGTTTTGCAGGTTCAAGGATCGAGAGGAACTCCAAGAGGGTTTTGACCCTGGCTGGATCTATCCGAACGAAGGACCCCCAAGTGCACCTTTCTTCGCGTAGTTTACTTTTTTAAGTATCATGGTTGTGTGGAATGCTTGTTTTTTTACTGTAGATAACTCCCACTCTGCTAGGGTGTTGACCCAAAACCCTAGGGGACTTTGTCCCTCAACAGCCTCCAAGTTGATTATCACTACGATTTTCACGAGGTCTACCATCAATTCATGTCTGCACACCAAATTCCCTAGTAGGATCCCAAAGGGGACAAAAAACAAACAATTCTTCAAATTGAGCATAATCTGGTACCTTTGACAGGTATCGAACATTAAGCACAGGCTTTCCACATGACGCTTAACCAATCCAAACACTGTCCAATCATCGAAGTACACTTACAAGAACTTATTAAAGAAGTCTTTGGATGTCGCAATGACTACGCGCGAAAAGATGACTGGTGCATTCTTCAGCCCAGAAGGCATTACAATATACTAAAAACATCCCCATTCTGTTAAAAAGGTCATATTGCTTCTATATTCAGGCGCGATTTTGATCTGATGATACCTAAAGAACTCATTAGTGAAAGAGTATGCTTATTGGCCGCCTACATTTTCCAGGACTTCATTAGTGAATGGGGTCAGGAAGGGGTCATGCATGCAAGCATCATTCAACTTCCGAAGATCCATGCATATCCTTATTTCTTCTTTCTATTTCTTTTCCTGAACCACTATCGAGCTTACCTAATCAGACTCTTCTATTGGTTCAATAATTCCTATAGTAAGCATCTTATCCAACTCAATGCGAACCTTTTCCTTATACTTAGGATTAAGGTAGTAAGGTATTTGTTTTACAGGCTTTGCATATAGTTTCAGGGTGATCTTCATGACACCTAGGTCTCCTATTATCCCTTTTAGATCAGAGAACTTTGTGGGGAACAAATCCTAATATCTTCTCAGGAGCTCACTGACCTTGTAGACTGTCACACCATCCCAATAGTCCCCAATTTTTGCAAATTTTGGTTCCACTTCTGTGCCAATGTTGATTGGCCTAGTTTTCATCGGTGTGGTTATGTCAGGATCCTCTATCTACAAACCTTCCAACTCACGGTGACCTTCCATTTCCGTAATATTAATTTTTCAGGGGTCCTTGTCTTCTTCTTCAACAATCATGCTATAGCATTCTAGTGCATGACTCAACTGGGTAGTCCAATCAGGTTGGATCAGGTCCAAAGGATCTTGTGGTATCCTAAAGATTGCTAATTTAACCTCCTATAGTGTCGTGTCAATACAGTCAAACCCATCCTCAAAGATGAATTTCATTAAAAATCCCTGACGCAGAATGTCCCATTCCTTCGTGCCATGGCAGAGCTCGGTTTCCAAGTACCAATTCATTGTGATGACTCCCAGCATATGACAAAACAGATGCACCCATTTAGGTTGGGGCTCCACGCCATAAGCTTTATTCCATTTAGCCAGGCGATCACACGGGTCATCTCGTCTGTCATACTTATGTGTCATCCACACTTTTGGTTTCCAAAAATGTATTCTCATCATCCTCCTATAGTTGCGCCAATCACTAAAACTATCCTTGTCTATACCCCACCATCTTGCAGGCATAGCATGCAGTACCTAGTCCAAGGGCTGGAAACCATGTTTCTCTGCTACTTCTCTTTCAAATGCATCCAAAAAGAAATCAACATCATTTAACCCATCATAATGAGCCAGATTCCTGACTTCGGATGACACATAGCAGAACAAATGGTCATCATATTACAACGCAGCATCAAGACTTCATGCAATCAGTTTTTTCAATGCTCCAATTCTTCATCTGAATCTGACATGCAAGAGCTTTCGTGATCCCATGCAATGCTTCCTTTCATTGTCGGATTCATCCAATCTTAGTCTCATGCCACTATTTTGTAAATCTGGTCCAGATCATCACTGATTTTGTAATCTCAGGCTGGTTATGTATAACATTATCCCTCCACGGGATCTAGTGGCACCACTACGCAAAGAAACTTGTTTTCAAATATCATCTTCCATTTCTTCAGGTTGATTACCCCATTCATGTCATGTCCCAATCGATTCCAAGGAGCGAGGGATTGCTATCATCCATAATCTCTATTACCTCAAAATCCGTTAGCGCACTTGCACCCTGTTTCCGGGAAAACTAGTGTCTTTTTGATCTGCTAGTCCCACTAGGATTGGCAGCTATCCTAGAAACAAACAATCAAAGCAATTTGTGATTTCCTCTATATATGATAGATAAGAGAAAAGTAAAGGGACCAACCTGTATCTTCCACTTGACTCCTTGCTTGATTTCTCTCCCCCTTGATAGAGCTTGCAACTCCTCTCCTACTTGTCCCGCTCAGAGAATACCTGTAGAAACAAAGTAACTGAACACCATCAAAGCATCTCGATCTATTATATCATAAACAATGCAGAATCAGAAATACATGGAGCATACAATCGCATTTACAAATAATAAGATTCACAAGTACACAGGTGCGTGGAGGAAAACTCAAAGAACTTTATTAAAATAGAAGGCAGAATTACAACCTAGCTATCTGATCCAACATCATCCTCCTAGCATCAAAGCCCTCTTCACCTCATGAAAAGCAAAATCTCCCAACAATACAATGCTTCTCTCAAAGACAAACTATCAACACTTCCTTACAAATTACAAAATTCCAGCCTCTAGATCTCTCAGATGAGGGATCCATTTATAGATGTTTGTGAAGGTGTGAGTCAACTCTGGGTTTTTTACTATTGACATTCCACTTGTATTTCTTGGTTCCACTTGGAGATTTCTTGGATCTCTTACTCATTGCTAGGCGAATGCAGAGAGGCAAGTGTCATAGAGGAAGTTTCTACAAGATTCCATGAGCACCCACTTAGCAAACCATCTCCAACATTTGTCCATTCTCGCTCATCGCACCCCACAGAAGGCTTCTTCAATATGCATCGCACCTGGCTAGTGTAGCAGTTAGTATGCATCGCACCTTGACAGTGGAGCATTCAGTATGGTCCTGTTTTGGCCAGTTCTAAGTGGTTTTTCAGGTGGAACTTCTAGGGAATGATGTAATCAGTTGACCATGATCCTTTAGGGTATAAAACAACACTTTTAGGGGTTAAAGAGCCCTTGGTTTATCGACATATAAGATTGGGGTTGAAGTTCCAAAATATGTCTATAACAGTTGCCCCCTAAAGCATGAAGTCATAAATCTTTTGATGTTGGGTGAAATGCTTTATCGTGAGGATCTGAGGTATTCAAACTGGAAGGTGACCTGTATAAGATAAAATACAATACATCATCATCATATTATTTCCATGATCTATCTGAGGCAGACATTCCTATGCTCAGCTTTATAAATTCATTTTCATGTACATAGGACAGATAATCGTCTGCAGTTGTAGACTGGCGATTCTTTATATGTAGAGTCATCATCCCTTAGCTTGGATGATCATCTGTGTAGCTTCTGTGTACATTTGATGTCTTTATATTCCCGAATATATCACAGCTCGGATGGATGAAACTAGATCCGGGGTCTTCAAACTTGTTCAATCTTCGCCCGATGTACAAGTCGATCCATGTGAAAATATGTTTTGAAGTTGAACATGGAAGGACATTGCCTGATTACCAGCCAATAATGTAAGCTTTTAACAGGCATGAGAGGAATCACCAATAATGATAATGATCCTCAAGGTACTGCAATACAATTCACGTGGTGTGAATATATGATGTGATGTCGAACACCACGTAAAATCTTTCGATCGAAGGCCATTGATGTAAACCTGTTTCCAGAAGTGAGAAACTTTCCATTGAGGCTTACAAGCTTCAAAGTACCGAAAGGGTTGTTTCTAAGTCAACTTCTTGGATAATGAGCTAATGTCAACAAGAAGTGACCCGTCATAGGAGGGCCTTAATGTATCCCACATTGACGACTTGAAACATAGCAAATGATTTTTTGGAGGTGAAAACGATCTGATGATACAAGGTTCAGGAATGGTGGTCATGAAAAATGGAGGGTGAACGTATCGCAGCAGATGAGGCATTAACTAGATGGTGAATTCTCTGAATGACTTCTATTGAACATATCGGTGACACTGAGATGGATTGGTAGCGTTAACCCCAAAAATGGATGGTATGGAGGACCAATGGTGAAATGACCAGTGAACGAAATAACACAACCCAACTCAATCAGGGTGATGGAGTGTCATGTTCAAGAGCGACCTTCTACCAATAAATTTCTTCAAGTTTTCTTCCCTTTTCCCCAGTCATTGCTGGCCAGTGCCTCTTTATTTTTTTCAAGCTTGAGGAGATAACATATGCTTGTTCTATAATTTGCCCTTCGGGCAAACCTGTCACTATGTTTTAGCGAGCCTAGCAACAGTGAAACTCGTTCTTGTCTGGGTGGACAAGTTTGTTGCTATTGTTTTAATGAGTTTAATGACAAGGATAACTTGGTCCTTTTCATGTCTAGAGATTTTGAAAAGGGACGAAAAGGAAACTCCAACAGTTCTTTTTCATAGCATCATCTCTTAAGTCTGAAAAAGGATAAAATAATACAGAAGGGATGAGTTTTCAATAACTATTGTGAGCTGAAAAGACAAGCGCTCAAATTTTTTCATGGGATAATCCCCCGGGTCCGAAAAAGATTAAAATATACAGGAGGTATGGAATTTCGATTACTTTACCAAGCTGGAAAAGCTAATAGCTCGACGATCTTTCCATATTTAACGAGTCTGAAAAGAGTTTAAACGAGGCTTGTTTTTTAGGAACGAGTGGCGTTTAGGGTAACAACTGGTTCTAGGTAAGCTTGGAACTTCTCAAAACATGGTGATGTGAAGAGGTTGGCTAATAGGGCCACTCGTCACAGTTGTTCCTCAAAAGGGTAAACAATCAAGTGGAAGCGTTTGATTGGCCAAAAGGATGGAGGTGATGGCAAAACACAACCAAGGTTGAAAGGGCTGATAGCAAGGAAATCACAGAGGTTGTTTACTGAAGGTGGGTTTATTTTTTAATGAGCTTGAACCTTGCGTTAACATATGCTCAGTGGCGGGTTTATTTTTTAACGAGCTTGAACCTTGCAGAAAAATTGCTCATTGTTCCTTTTTATGTAAGCTAGGAATGACCAAACTAAAAAGCTAAAAAAACTAGAAAGCTAAGGAACTACTGAGGTTATGTAGGATGGTTTTTCCTGCACAATAGTTTAAAGACTTCCTTTTCTTTGTCCACAACATAGACAAAGGTGAATGGTGGATTACACCAATCACCTAACCTAAGAAGTTGAAAAACTAAAAAGCTAAAAATTCTAAAATGCTAAGAAATGAAATTGGTCGTTTTTCGCTTGCATAAAAAGGTTTGCATGCCCCTAGGTATCGAGAAGAGGAGAGTCTCCAGGTGACCATATGGAAGTTGATGTGGTTAAGCAATATTGTTTTTGTCAGCGGTTAGACAAAAACACTTCCTTGGCTTTGTCTGCCAATTAGACAAAGGTGAGTGGTGTGTCAGACCAATCACTTAACTTGCAGGGAATTCATATGGTAGGATGGTTTCGTCAATGGTTAGACAAAACACTTCCTTGGCTTCATCCATAGAGTGGACAAAAGTGAATGGTGTGGGATGGCACTTACATTCACATAACCTCCAGGGAAACCTATCTTTTCGGCTAGGTTCGTCCGCCAAATGGACAAGGGTGCATGCCCCCTAAGCTTCCTTACATTCACCAAACTACTTACGGTAATTAGGTGGATGGAATGAAGCTTGAAGAGACATTCTTGACACAAAAGGACCATTTAGGGATGATGTTTGACTTGAATTTGTGTTTGAACCAGGAAATGAAAGCTGGTCAACAGTGACAATTTCGCCTTCATGTGGGAAACACATCACTCAAAAGAGTGTTGAAACAATAGCTTCCATGTTGTAAACATAGTCACATCCAAGGAGCAGATTGTAATCTAATGGTCCTTGGACTACCATCCTGTTCAAGTGAATGGTTTTCCTTCTCAAAGTTATGGGTAACTTAGGAAGGATCCTTGACGGTCGACTGGTTCCTTTGTTAAAGCTTGAGAAATTCTATGTAACAAGCATAAGCGATGGCGAACCAAGCACTTTCCAAGCAGTTGAGGAAATGATACTTACTGAAGCCCCTTCATCTATGATGGTGCCAGACACAATCATTTTGTAAACTTGTACTATGATCTGAAATGGTACATTAGAAGGAAGGTGGGATCTCGCTAGTCGATTCTAATCGAAGGAAGTGACTAGACTTCCTAGAGGGGGTACCGAATAAACGATGGAATGAATCCCTTGAGTAGCGGGAACTAGGGGGTTCTCTTCCTGTTGTGAAGGAACGATGGAATTACCTCCAAGTTCATTGGACTCTGAAGTGACAAAAAGAATTTGAACAGTATTGTTCTCATTCTTTTTGGGAATGGTATGATCTAAAGGTGGATCTTTTGAAGGTAAAACTGGGTCGACTGCCATCTCGACCTGTTGACTTTGGCTTGGTATGAATTTAGAAGATTCACTTTCAACGATAGGTGTTTCAACTGACGGTTGAGTTATGTCAGTTGGATTTTCAACTATTAAAGGACTTAAAGTGAGTTTCTTGTATCCAGATGGAATTCGCTGCGGTGAAGCAGGACGGTTACACAAGAGTCTTTTGGCCTCATCCAAAAAAGGACATCGGGGAAGGTGATGGTCCCCTTCACATAATCTGCATGGAATTTTAACCTTTTTTTTCTGTCCATGAACTTCATTTTCACTAGTTGATCGCTAGAGGTTGATGACACTGGACGGTGCGAGCGGGGAGACCATTCTCTCAAGATCTGTGGAATGCAAGGACAATCTCGATGAAAATGGTTTCCTCCACAAATTATACAAGGATATCTAGGAGATTTAGTGTGCTGATTTTCACTAGATGATTCATGGTTTCCCCCTTACTTAATTGACTTCTTCTTCGTCTCCTCCTTCCCTTTCTTCTTCTTCTTCTCAGTCACTTGGTTACTAACATCACTATTTTCACCAAGCGAAGAGGAAGAAGGGGAGGGAGAAATAAACGAAGAAGGAAAAGGGTCAACTCTAGTATTAACTGGTTGCTGATTCAATTGCTGAGGAATTACGATATTTTGAACGACAGAGGTTGAGAATAACCATATCGGCAAGCCAATTGTGATTCCTAGAAGGGACAATGTGGCCATATACGAAGCACCAATATCTCCCTAAGAGGAGAAAGGACTAGGATTCCCCTCAAAATGGATTCCTTGATTGGTAAACTCCATTATCTCAACTTAAGATCAACGAAGGAATAAGGATGTTATTCTGAATTTAATAAATTTTAATCACGCTTTGACACAACTTTTCTTTTTCAATTTTTAAGAGTCGAGAAAAAGGTAAAGATGACTCTAGTCCCCTTCGATTTTTAATGAGCCTGAAGTGACAAGTGCTTAGATGGACCTTTTCTTTTAAGGAGTCGAAAAGGAATGAAAGTGACTACTCTGGAAATCTAGACAAAGGGATTACCAAACCAATCGCAAAACTGCAATATACACCTTGGTGATAAATTAAAGAGAAATTACCAAGGACTTATGTATGACTGTCAATCTTCCTGAATGCTGTGTTCAGTGCATTGCGATCGATAGGGTGACAGACACAACTTGCTATGGATAAAGGATATAAGCCTATTGTGGTCTCCCAATATATACTCCATGGTACAGGGAGCACAAGTCCGTGCTAGCACTTGTCGTATCAAAGAGGAGGAATCACCCAACCTTCGATGATAATGACAGTTATTAGATTTTATGACGCTGAAACATGTCTCTAGCCTAGACCTCTAGATGTGTTGCGTTAGCTTCCAAAGCATTGTTAAGTTGATTGAAATTTATTTTAGAGTTGATCTTGTTTAGAAGTTTTCCTTTCAAGGTTCACCATGTGATGTAGATGTAAAATTCCGAAATATGCAATCTAAAATGACAAGCAGTCGTTGTTTACTTTTTAGCAATGAAAATCCTAGCTACTAAGGAAAGAAGATAATGATTCTTTCAAACAGAGGGAAAAGAGCACACACTAAATGCATTTTTCCTAAATCATTTTTCGCACACAGTCTAAATGCAAATGCAAATGCATGTATGTGTTTTTTGTTCCCTTTAATGTGAAGAATGCCAAAAAGGAAAACTGAGTATAGATCTGGAATATTTTCTTCAAAGTGACATTTCGATAATTTCTTTTCAAAATGAAAGGAAGACTAAATGACACTTTTTGATTTCGAATAGAAAAATGCTTTCGACACTTCAAATATTAACAATTCAAATCAAATACACGTCAAAATTTCAATTGACTATCTAGAGAAAGAAGACTTTATGGCAATTCTCTTTTTTGACACAAAACAACAGTTACGACAATTTTTGCACCAAAATGACAACTCGATTTACGCAACTTTTCGACGAAGGGCTGTAAATGATGGAAAACACATAAAAGAGCTTACTAATCCTAATCAATGGAGGCTGATCTATGTAAAGCAAGGAGGCTTCAACAATGAGATACTATTCATAAGCAACAAAACAACTAAACAGAGCTGAAAACAAGGACAAAAAACCCAAATTTCAAGGAGAGAAATAGGATTACTCAGTCATCGCACCTATGCTTCATAGAAATAGGGATGCATCTCACCTGCTACACTCGAGAGGTGTGATGCATACTGGTTTCCAATAATAGATAGTGTGATGGGCCAGGGAGCGAAACTGAGGTGGGTTTTTCCTCAAATTTGCCGCTGAGTTCAGTGATTTAAGTTGAGCTATGATGGACAGTAAAAAGAAAAGTACAGAGGAATGATCTTGGGAGGTTACTGAGCTACCACAAGGGCATTAGAATTCTTGCAAGTCAGATGTTCAGTTCATAAACTAAACTAGAGGTTGACTGAAGTAGCAATCATCTACTATGCACTTGCAGGGCAAGAGCAGTTCGAAGGCTATCTGGCTAACTTCAAGCTCCATCTATAGCTTATAAAGCAAACAACAATAACAAACAAACAAAATATTCGCTCCCCAGTGGATTCACCATTTTGTTTCCCGGAAAACTAGTGTCTTTTCGATTTGCTAGTCCCACTAGGATTGGCAGCTATCCTAGAAACAAACAATGAAAGCAATTTGTGATTTCCTCTATGTATGATAGTTAAGAGAGAAGCAAAGGGACCAACCTGGATCTTCCACTTGACTCCTTGCTTGATTTCTCTCCCCCTTGATAGAGCTTGCAACTCCTCTCCTACTTGTTCCGCTTAGAGAATACCTGTAGAAACAAAGTAACAGAACACCATCAAATCATCTAGATCTATTATATCATAAACAAATATCACAAATACATTGAGCATACAATGGTATTTACAAATAACAAGATTCACATGTACATGATTGTATGGAGGAAAATTCAAAGAACTTTGTTAAAATAGAAGAAAGAATTACAACCGAGCTATCTGATCCAGCATCATCCTCCCAACATCAAAGCCCTCTTCACCTCATGAAAAGGAAGATCACCCAACAATACAATGCTTCTTCTCAAAGACAAACTATCAGCACATCCTTACAAATTACAAAATTCCAACCTCTAGATCTCTCGGATGAGGGATCCATTTATAGATGTTTGCAAAGGTGTGAGTCATCTTTGGGTTTTTTATTAGTGTCATTCCACTTTTAGTTCTTGGTTCCACTTGGAGATTTCTTGGATCTCTTACTCATTCCTGGGCGAATTCAAAGAGGCAAGTGTCATAGAGGAAGCTTCTAGAAGATTCCATGAGCATCCACTTAGCAAACTGTCTCCGAAATTTGTCCACTCTCTCATCACACCCCACAGAAGGCTTCTTCAATATGCATCACACCTGGCTAGTGTAGCAGTCAGTATGCATCGCACCTTGATAGTGGAGCATTTAGTATGGTCCTATTTTGGCCAGTTCTGAGTGGTTTTTTAGGTGGAACTTCTCGGGAATGATGTAATTTGTTGACCAAGATCCTTTAGGGTATAATACAACACTTTTAGGGGTTAAAGATCCCTTGGTTTATTGACATATAAGATTGGGGTTGGAGTGCCCAAATATGTCAATAACACACCCTCAATGTCAACTGTGACCCCTTGCAACCTCCCCATTGGGATAATTTTCTGTTGATTCGCCATCCTTAATTGTATCGGAGACCACTGGAGCACATGTCTCCCCATTCTTTCCCAGGTCTATTTCGACAAAACATTCACATCAAACCCTAGATCTAGGATAACATAGTCCATCTTGTATTCCCCTATCTCCACGGTGAGTCTCATCTCCTGCCCGGTCCTTGCCTTGTGCTTGCTAAGCTTCCTAACCATGCACAGTTCACTAGTAGCACTATCCTTACCAGCGTCAATTAATCAGATCTTGTAGGCCCTTCACAGCTTTACTCTCACGGAGCAGCTTCATGTGGGTCTCCAAGAACATGGTAAGCATGGACGGGTCCATTTCTTCAACTGGCTTCTCCTGACTTCCAAAGGTAGAGGCCTCGGTGAAGCTTTTCTTCACTTCCATAAATGTTTATTTTGCACACTCCAAATCAAACCCAGTCTCCTTTTCTAGTGCTTTGAGGACCCATACACCTTCTGTAGGCCACTTCCCTTTATCCTCCCTAGTTGTGGTTCTACTCCTCATCATAATGTTTACCTTAGGGTCTTCCTCACAAGGTTCAACCCTCATCATATGGAGGTTCTACATCAACTGCGGAGGCTGGGCCTCCTTTTCGCAAATCTTAGCCAACAATATTAAGCAATCCTCAGTCGCATGGTCAAGTTGATTATAGTAGCGGCATGACAATCACGTTAGATTCGAGGAGTCCCTTGCGTAGTTTCTTGGGACTCCGCAATTGTAACAAATCAGCTGTCCTTGGCCTCTCCCAGGCCCTCCTCCACCTCGGTGTTGGCCACGTCCATGATATTCAGCTTGCGTTTCCCCAACGCCTTGGTCTGGAGGCCACATCTCTGTCTGCATTCTATATGTAGGTGCGCTATCCATCATCAATTCATAACTTCAAAAATTGTGCTCGACATGGCCTACTAATTGACAAAAATTGCAGAACATTTGTTGCGGCGTTTGTACAAATTTCTGTAGAAAATGGCAATTATCAATCATGTGTTTCCCTGCTACCTGACATATAACACACCATAGAGCAAGTCCTGCACTTTTCCCTATTTCAGCCTCCAGTTGTAGAGGCATTGGTCCTCCTGCTACAACATAGTTCGCAAACGTTGGGCAGTGATCCTTGTCATGCCCCTGACCCTTGCATTTTATGCACCAAACCTCTTTGCGTGCCTCCAACCGAGTAGTTCTATCCTGCTTCAGACTTTGCATTTCGAGACAAAGATTTTGTAGCTGTGCATGAATCTGTTGAAACCCTAGATTCGGGTCTTGCATCAGCATTTTGTGCAGTTTCATTGCAATCTCCAAGGCTTCCGCCTGAGTCGTAATCTCCTATTGTGACAATGCAACCCTCAAGTGAGGCAGGAGTGAAGCCATGAAGCACTCACAGTGTTGCCCATCCGTCTATTAGCTTTGCGGATTTTACACTTCAATATCTGATCTAATTCCCAAGGGGTATCACCTGGTTTCATCATGATTTCCTTGAATCCCACAATCGACTGTGCTTTAGATTTAGGCTTACTGAATTCCTTATTTAGCGCGGTCTGGATCTCTACCACCGTAGCTGCTTGGTTGTCACTAGAGTACTTTATGTACCAGGTTAGTGCACGATCCTGTAAAGCACTAACCAGTGTCACCTTCTTCATGTGATGTTGGGCATGGAATCCCCCATAGCATGTTTTGGGGCTCAAAGCCCAAGTTTTGGTCAAATATGTTGTAAGATTCTGTGAATTGCGAGCGCGAAGCACGAAATGTATGTTGAGTCATAGGGTTGTCTGCCTTAAGTTTTGTAATGTAATGTAATGTCATGTTGGCCTATCCATGGTCTGCGGACCATGGAATTGTATAAATAGAGCGAGGCTCTAAGTTGTAAAGAGAACAAGAGATGAGCATCAATGAAGTCTAGAATATAGCGGATAGAGAAGAAGTATAAGTGTTTTGGGTCATAGTAGTAGGAAGAGACTCTGCAGCTGAGTGTGCAGAGGCCTGTTAGAGTCCACAACTGAGTGTGCGGACCCCTGCAGCTAAGTGCACAGGGCGAAGTTGAGTCTGTAACCCAAGAAGAAGAATAATAAAGAGAAGTTTGATTCCAAATACTGTGTATCTATTTTTGTATGATTTTCTATGCATTATACTGTTTTGCTTATCGTGGGCACTTATATGAATATTGAACACTGTTAAGTATAATTGGGCTCATATAGATAAGTCAAGTAATTGGATAATATCAGGTTAATAAGAAGGACTTGGGTAATAACATGGATCGTGCCTCAAGCAGGGTTGCGCGAAGGCAGCATCACAGGCTGCGAGGTACTGAGAGGTACATGTAGTGACGTGCACGCAAGGTCAAACCGCAGACCACTGAAAAACCATCAAACATCTCTAAGGTGCGGAAACATGGTTCTAGCACCTCCCCATACTACTTCCGGTGAGACCTTAGTCTACACTCCGCGGACTGTTGCCGAAAGTGCCAGTAGTACCAGCATTTGTTTGGCTAAATCATCTATGAACCTGGGTTAGGCCCCTATAAGCCAACAAAGGGTTTTGTTACCGGGACTGGGATCTGCATAAGTGATGTCTGATGTCGCGTTACTGGAATCCAACAAAGAAAGAAATTGAATGGTTGTTGGACAAGAAGATTCACGAGTTTGCGGCATAGGAAAACAAGAATCCCCGAGTATCTAAGGAACAATGGTTGGAGCACTACATATATACGGAAATCCACAAAATTTTCTTTGCATCCTTTCCTTCTAAGTTGTATGAGTGGATCGCGAAGCTAGCAGATAGTCAGGGAAGGTGTAGGCTTGACAAACCAATCGTGTGGACTCTGGAATTAGTACGCAGACTAGAAGCGTTAGGAGATAATATTGCATGAGTTGTTGACCATTGGCTCGACCGAATTATAGGAGGATTTATCACTGAGTTCACAGTGGATATGACCGTCAGCTACAGTGAGGCGGAGCGAAGCTTCCTCAAGGGATCACAAGGTAAGTATATTAAATCTTTGAACACTTGTATTAAGATGTTATTGTGTGAAAAGCGGGTTATGCGAATAAATTAATGTTTGGGACTACACGAAGTGGGAAGATCTACAGAAGCGGAGGCAGTGAAGAGTTAGAAACTAGTCCCTTAATTTCACCCTCGTAGGAAAACGAGGAAGAGCACGCGAAAGTTTCTTCAAGAAGCACGGTCAGTCTAATAAGGCAATGAATTTCGCACTTACCACCTCCACCTACACTGCCACCCATCTCACCCTCCTCACCTCCATCCCCATGTTAGGCCCCTATACTACTAGTGTAACCCTTTATTTGTTATTAGTACAACCCCCTCATTATATTGATATACCCATTTAGTGCCCATATTGTTACTATTGTGCCCCATAGAAGCCCACTATTGTTATTATTGTGCCCTTACATTATTATTGTTATGTCGGCTCTGATTATATTATGACCCCTTAAACTCCTATATATAGAAAGGAGGTCTTTTCATTTGTATCATCCAAGAATTATTCATTTTTTTAATGTAAAGGAGGTTTCCCCCTCGAAGAGGCTTATTTCTAAGTTGTTCATGTATCTTTTCTATCTTTTTGTGATCTAGTTTCATAACATTTGAATCAGAGCTGTGGATTATAGGGTTTCGCTGCTCCAAATAGGTCATCGTGGGATTTTCACTATAACTATTTTTCTACAAAGTTTCAGAAGCTAAGCAAAAAAACCCATTTGAGAGGAAGTAGGTCTAAATCTTGGTTCCAAACTTCAGATCTTGTCTCACTATATTATCAGAGATATAGTCTGATGAAGTTAGGATTTTTGCAGACTCCCGAATTACATTCCAAACAAGTGACTTGGGAAAATCGTCATAACTTTCTCTCTGAGCATCGGATTGAAATTTCATAAGAAGTTACAGAAAGAGGAAGGACTGTTGTTTCGTGTGTACAATTTTTAGATCCAAAGGTCGAAACAGTGACACGTGACACGTCATAGAAGTTCACTCTATTGAACTAGTCTATAATCAGGTCACCATAGGAGATTTGGCATAACTCTTCCTTGGAGAATCCAATTTGGATCGGTCTAGTGGCATTGGAAAGAGGACACAAAGGGCTACTGCAGAGCATGATTTCAGAACTGGAGGATCTGAAATTACAGAGTTACAGTTGTTTCAAGATCAAGCTCCTAAAATCAAGAAAAAGAAAGATGAGGAAGTTTGATGGCAAGGATCTGGTAAATTGGATACTTCAAATGGAGTAGTATTTTGATCTACATGGTGTACCACTATTACAAAAGGTATGTATTACATCTTCATATTTAGAACTAGATCAATTTTTATGGTATAAAGGGCTTTGTTACTGTAAACAACTTGTTACGTGGTCAATTTTCACGGAGGAAATGATAGCACATTATGAGGATACAAAGAGCAACACCACAACAATTGGAAATAGTAAAAGGGATTTGTTACATAGTGGAAAGTAAAATTATGGAAACAAGGAAGTCTACCCCTCACAAATATAAAGATGGAAGTGTTGTTTCTCCTAGCCTTTCACAACCTACAAGGGTTACACCACAACAATTGGAAGAAAAAGGAGAAAAATGGCTTTGTTACAATTGTGATAGCAAATGCACTAAAGGTCATAAGGGTGCTGAGAAGAAATTATTTTACATATAGTATGAAGAGGAGGAAGAAAAGAATGAAGAAACATCAAAAGAAGAGGATATATGCCAAGATCCAACCCCAGAGAAAGAAAAAATGAATCAGACCATATCTTGTAAAGCATTGGCAAGAATTACCACTCCTCAAACTCTCAAGATAGAAGGACATATCAAGAAGAAAAAGGTGCAAGAAGTGAAAGATCACATCGCGAAAGAAGAAATGAATCCAACCATATCTTGTAATTCATTGGTCGAAATTGCCACTCCTCAAACTATCAAGATAGTAGAAGGAAATATCAAGAAGAAAAATGTTCAAGAAGTGAAAGATCACATCGAGCATCATGAAATGAATCCGACCATATCTTGTAAAGGATTGGAAAAAATTACCACTCCTTGAACTCTAAAAATAGAAGGACATATCAAGAAGAAAAAGGTTCAAGTGGTGAAAGATCACATCGAGCATCAACAGCAAGTTCTCCAAATTTTAAAGGATATTGCCACTTTGGTGCAAAATCGAATGAAACAACAGGTAGATCAACATCATAGTGAAAAATGTTTTGATGTAGGTGATTGGGTATTTTTACTGCTACATCTCAAGCAAGCTATTTATAAGAAGGAAATGTTGGCAATACTATATGCACTTAAGAAATGGCAACCTTACCGAATGGGAAGACACTTCAAGGTAAAAATCGATCATGATAGTCTTAAATACTTTTCAGAACAAATATTATCCTATGAAGAGCAAGAAAATGGGTCAAAAAGATGTTGGGTTATGACTTTGAAGTCATCTACAAAAAAGGGAAGAAAAATGTGGTGGCAGATGCACTCTAAAGAAAGGATGAGGATGTGGAAGAATTTTTTTGTGCTATTTCTATTATCCATCCATATCGGACAAATGAAGAAAGGGATGAAGGGAAGAAGGATGAAGAAGTATGGCCACTCATTGAAAAGTTGCAGAAGGTCCCTATTCAAACAATATTGCCAAAACTTGAAGAGGAAGGAAAAATCATATTGGAAGCTGGAGAAGTCACAGAAACAAGAACCCGATAGCTATGAAGTTGATCAACTTCAGAGTATCTCATCAAGTGGAAGAAGTTACCCATTGAAGATTTACATGGGAGGACAAGAATTTTATATAGAAGCATCAAGAACTACTCAAGCATTGAGGACAACACTTTTTGAAGGAGAGGGGTATGTTAGGCCCCTATTCTACTAGTGTAACCCCCTTATTGTTATTAGTACAACCCCCTTCTTATATTGATGTACCCATGTAGTGCCCATATTGTTACTATTGTGCCCCATAGAAGCCCACTATTGTTGTGCCCTTACATTATTATTGTTATGTCGGCTCTGATTATATTATGACCCCTTAGACTCCTATATATAGAAAGGAGGTCTTTTCATTTGTATCATCCAAGAATTGTTCATTTATGTAATGTAAAGGAGGTTTCCCCCTCGAAGAGGCTGAATTCTAAGGCGTTGATCTATCTTTTCTATCTTTTCTTGAGCTGGTTTCATAACATAATGGCACAGACAGTACATGATCTGATGTACTTCCCGACATCTTGTCGAAGATTCAACCAATAGAAATACTTTTACAGTATTGCCACCGTTTTCTCGACCCCGAAATGCCCAACAGCCCGACTGTAGTGTGCTTCCCAAATCATCTTGGCATGCTCGCTTGAAGGA